>PVIC010005836.1:0-55473 GCA_004025085.1 Thryonomys swinderianus
GTCCGGCATTGTGGTATGCGGTGTTGATTGTTGGTGGGTGTGTCTCCACGTCCAGCATTATATGTGGTTACCGGGGATCGAACTCAGGACCTTGCGCTTGCGAGGCAGGCGCTGGAACCACTGAGCTAACCCTCCGGCCCTGCAAATATCTTCTAATAAACAACTTGAAACTAACAAAACCCATTTATGTAAATAAATCTAAATATATCAGATATATAAATAAATATAAAAATTAATATGCCACATGCTCCAGTTAAAAGGGTATAGAAGAGATAATAAAAATCAGGTTACTGCTGGGCGTGGTGGCTCACTCCTGTAATCCCAGCACTCGGGAGGCAGAGGCAGAAGAACTGCTGAGTTTGAGGCTTGCCTGGGCTACATAGTGAGCTCAGGACCAGCCTGTACTACAAGGAGAGACCCTGTATAAAAAAAAAAAAAGAACAAAAAAATCAGGTTATCATCAGTAACTGTATGTCAACAAATCAGATAACCTGGATGAAATTGGAAATTTTCTGTTTGGTGTACTAGCAAACTAAATTTGGCTGCAAGTCAATAGGTTACATACCAGAACTAAGTGAGACTTATCCCTGGAATGCTAGAATAGTTCAACATTTCAAAACCTATCTATCTTATTAGACTCCATTCTATACTTATTGAGGGTACATTAAATTGGTTTCTGAGATCATCTAATCAAAAGTCAATCCTGCCTGGTGGAGACATGGGGGGAAGAGTACTCACAGATTATTGAAGGTGAGGAGGAGAAGCCCAAGTGCTGCCACTCCTATGTGCAGAGGGACAGCCCTGAATATGGTCATAAAATCTCCAGGCCTTTTCTCAGGCTGAAGAGGAGATCTATAAATGAAGAAATGAGTGACTAGGTCTACTGACCAGGAGAGGGGTGGTCTTGTGCCCATGTGCAGAAAAGAGAGTGACTGTGACTGGACAGTCCAAGAAAGGTAGATCCAGCCTGGTGAACCTTGTGTATATGAACCCAGAAGGCAGCAGGATGAGACAGCGGACTCATGGCATGAAGGTCACGCTCTGCACTGCAGCCAGTCCATGTCACACTATATATCACATGCCTCTTAATGGAGTGCAGAGTGAACCCTGCAGATCTCTATTGTTTCCATTAAAAAGAAAAAAGAAGAAAATAATTATAAACACTGGCTTAAAGCAATACCAACTTAGTATTTCAAAGATCTTTAAGTCGGAAGTCCAAAATGGGTCTCACTTGCTAAGATCAAGGTACTGGGAGCTGCTTTCCCTTTGGAGCTTCAGGAGAAACTATCCACATCTTCCTTTTCCAGCTTCCAGGTGGACCCAGCCCTTGGCAGTCCTTTGCCTCATTTTCAAAAACCCTCAATTCCTTTTGCTCTGCTCTTCATGCCCTGCTTGCATGGACTCATTCTTCCATCCGCCTCTTGGAAACTCCTGTGATTACACCAGCTCTTCCTGGACCCTCTTTATTCCAGGGTCAGTTACTCACATAACTCCCTCTGCAACTTTCATTCTATTTACTATTCACATGTCCCAGGGATCAAGTTGGAGTTCATTGGGGTTATTCTTCTGCTCACTGTAAACACAGTCATTTTCTAGGAAGGAAGCTAACAATTAAGTCAATAGGGGGTTGGTGAGTACTAAGTTACTTCTTGCATAGGTACCCCAAAATTGCTTGGCAGGCTCCCAAAAGTCAGGTAGCAACCTCATGAAGTTTCTACCAGGGAAAATATATAGACTCAGTTACCATCCAATTTCATGAGCTTTATCAGAGTTTCTTGCTCACCAGACGTTGGCTATGTCATTCAAGGAGACACCTTTGCAGACACTGAGTTGACTAGCTAGGAGACAGACTTTAGGAAAATACTGGGAATCAGGTTGGTAGACTTTCTCGAGCCTTCCCTTGGAGTGTGGGCCACAAAAGCACATAACATATTTTAACATGTGCAAATGTGGTGGAGCCACATGTAGCAGTGGGGATGCTAGCCTCCAGAGCACAGTTGCCACATGGAAGTTCATGAAATAGCAGGAGGGGCTAAACAAAGGGTGTGTCACAATGGAACCAAAGCAGAAGCTTATTCCAAACCACTGACACCCAGTCAGCAAGATGATCCTCACCAATTTGGTGACAGATGAGCAATGCTTGCCCGGGTGGCATGTAAACATTTCTGGGAAGGGATCAAAGTGTGGAATCCAGGGAGCAGCTTTCCTGTGCAGCCTTCCAGGATCTGTCCCCAGACACCTCCTCTTGTCATCTGTTGGTTCAGGATAGGTCCTTTTTTTCTTTCACTTTTGGAAAGAAGATGAGAAAGCTTGCAGAAAAAAAGACAAGAACTTTAATGTGTTAGCTATGTTAGCTTTGGGAACTTTTCAGTATGTGTGGCTTGCTGACAATTTCAGTGTCTGCTGCAATTTCTTGGGTCAGCTCATGGTTTCCTAAGCCACATAAAGTAGAAGAGTCACTTTTCAATTAAATTCTAGTCATTAATACATCCTTTTCTCATTATTTTAAACCTATTTCACTCTAGCTTGCCAATTCCATGAGATTTCAGCCAAAAAGCCATAAAAATAAGTGCCAAGCAGTCTATTGTGAATATTGCACCCAGGGTATGATCAAGTAGGACAAAATCCTGTTTTTTTTTTTTTTTTTTTTTGAGACAGGGTCTCACTTTGTAGTTCAGGCTGGCTCTGAGCTCACTATGGAGCCCAGGCAAGCCTCGAACTCAGCAATCCTCCTGTCTCTGCCTCCCGAGTGCTGGGATTACAGGCGTGAGCCACCACGCCTGGCACTGTGGTATGTGGTATTGATTGCTGGTGGGCCTGAGTCACCACACTCAGCATTGTATGTGGTTACCGGGGATCGAACTCAGGACCTTGCGCTTGCGAGGCAGGCGCCGGAACCACTGAGCTAACCCTCCGGACCCAAAATCCTGTTTTGAAACAGGAGTGATGGTTTAAATTTGAAGGATGTTAGATACTGATGCATGGGTGGGGTGAGATCAGACAGATAATGAATTTCAGAAGGATGAGGGAGAAGGCGCACCTGTGCCAGAAATATGTGAAGCAGTGTTAGCTGTAGAACAAACCTGTCAGGAATTCCACTGTTCACTGTGAAGCTCTTCCAGCTCTGTTCACATATTTTCACAATAGATACATAATAGATAATAGATATTTCTCTTACATGAAGGTGTCCTGTTACCACTGTTTATTCTTTTAAGGTTTTTAAGAAAATCAATCGCTTCCATAGAAGTAAAGATAGTATCCTCCACTTCATCCTGTATGAGCTGCTACATTTCCCTTCTGACAGGGCAGTATTACCTAGCCATAATAATACTTGTAAATTGATAAGTGGCATGCAGCATTCTTTGTGACAATGACCATGCTATACTGAAGAAAAATTTTCTTTGGAGAAGAATATAGATGGTATGCAATCATATCCATCTTAACATTGCTAAATTCTTGTAGAGAATTTTTAAAAACCTGGTCAGCTTCAGTTAAAAATCACTCATTATCAAAAGCTACTTCTATTGATGAAATCTCTACGGTGAGAGAGGAGAAGGAAGGAAAAGTGGGCTTCCTGAGTAAGTTATTTCCCTAAAGAGCCATTTGATACATGCCAGTCTTAACCCACTAGGGAAATAATAAAAGCTGATATGCATTTGACCTCTTGTTACAGTGTTGAGAACAATCCTACATAATTTCGGGGAAAATAATTCCACAGTTAAAACTATGATTAAGCCCATCCTTCCTGCCTACAGGTCATCTATGGCATGTTGGGACATAACTACATCTTCACCGTCTATAACAACAAAGAACCCATTGGTCCCATGTGCTGTGATGCTCCACGGCAGAAGTACAGCAGGACCTTCATCTACCTAATTCCTCATTGTGCTAGGATATACCGAACCTGCTGCCTTCTGAGTGGCATTTGTTACTCCTGATGTACCAAAATTACTGCCCTCTGAGACACTTGTTACATGCTGCCCTCTGAGTGAGGGATCTGTTACATTCCCATGTACTGAATAAAAGTGTGGCAGGTTTGGGTCTTTTATCTTTCTTGGACAGAGTAGCATGTATCAGACCCAAGCTCAGCTTCTTCTCTAAGTCCCATTTCCATCTACTTATTAATTTACCTTGTGGTGTCAGACTCACAGGAGACCAGAATTTAATTGCAGAGGTCCTAATTACATACCCTTTCCCTGTTCTCTGTATTACAGAGAGATACATATGCCACTTCTGTAAACCTCAAAGCAACACCATAATGTTGTTGAATGTTTGATCCTCTTTCTGTACACAGGGAAACAGAGACTTATAATGTGATTTGGTCCCAGGTTATCTCAATCATTATTGGTAAATCTGAGAATCAAACACAACCAAACTAACAGCTCCCTCACACCTCTCTCCAATAAAATTCTCAGACCAGCAACAATCAACACCACTACTGAGTCTGACAGAATGCAAAGTCCACTCTGCTTAATACTCATTAAACTAAAATCTGCACTTTTGCATAGCTGTAGTTGCTCAGAAGGCACACCAAAATTTGAGAAGAGCTGACAGATCAAGATCCATTAACTTCTATGCCAGTGCTGCTCAAATTATGTGTGATCAAAATCATCAGATAGTTTTATTAAAACACAGACTTTTTGGCCATACACCCAGGCTGCTGAAGTATGTAGGACTGGGCTGGTGTGTACATATCTGTGTCTCTTGAGAACTTCTAGGAGATACTGATGCTTCTCCAGCAACCACACTTTGTAGAAACCTGTGCTCCATGGTACAGACAACCTCTGCTACCATTGTTATGAAGAACATGCATGCTGTCTGAATCCTTCCAGGCTGGTAAAATGATAGGTAGATCTTCCAGAAGTTAACTATGAAGTATATGTTTGCATCTTTACATTTACTTTAGTTTTCAATAGAATTAAACATTTTTAAAATGTCCACTGTCTCATTATAGCTAAAAGTTGAATATTTTGCAATTGTAGAAGCTCTACATGGAGAACATCCAAGCACTAATTTTTCCCAGTTTTCCATTTTCGTTGTTCTGCCTTTGATGGGAGAAAACTGGCAAACACATCACATTCATTAGAGATTTCCAAAAACGATGTAATTGCCATGCATGTAATCCATATGTCATGAAAATATCCTATCTTACATAACAAATATTGAGCAAATATTTTAATCCACTTACATGCTGACAGAACTTGAATGAAGTGATCAAAAGAAATTCAAGGATCTTGCTGATGTTCATCTTAATGAAGTAACTTTCCCAAATGCCTGGATTTAAGATTCTAAACCCTGCCTCTCCTACTAATTGCTATATGGGAATCCAGTGAAACCAAAATATTGTGCCAAATGAAAATCAAATTTGGTTGAAACAGGAAACAAACATGGCAATTCCAAGAATAGAAGAGAGCAATTACGATAAGTTTGGAAACACATAGTAGGGTAAAAGCACAGTTGTTGCAATCAGTTGTATACTTCTATTTGTTGTCTTCAGAAAGTGTGCATCCTTTACAGTAAATAGATAGGACTTCTCTTAAACTACATGTAACCTGAGGCTGCCTCTTACTTTGAGTTCCTATGTGGTACACTGTGATCAAACTTAGTATGTTAAAGAACCACAACCTAGCTGTGAGTGTATTTTATAATAGAGCTGAGTTCCCACTAGTCACAGCAAGTGACCATCAGCCAGTTGCAAGCTGCCAACTGTTCAGTTATAGCACAGAAGGCCATGGCAGGCAGGGGCCCATCAGGCTGTTTCTATATATTTTTTGTTGTCTAGAAATACCATCCAATCTCTGCAGGCTCTGGTAATACCATGTGTGAATCATTCTTTGACCAAATAAACTCAACTAAATTTAATTTGCCTCAAGTTTTCTTTTTCTTTTAATACATAACTATTATATTTAGTTAGAAATATATTTTGATACATATGCACAATGGGTAATGATAAAATCAGTATAATTAGTATACCTGTATCTTAAATATTTATCTTTTTCTTGTGAAAACACTATCTCCTCTAGCTATTTTGAAATATACAATAAATTACCACTAAAATCACTTTACTGTGCTGTAGAAAACTAAAATTTGTCCCCTTTAACTAAATGTTACACGTGTTGACCAATCTTCTCTCATTTCCTTCTCTATCCTGACTTCCAAAGCTCAGGTAACCATCATTTACTCTATACTTCTATGAGATCAACTGTTTTAGTTTCCACGTAAAAAAAAATATTTGTCTCTCTGCACTTACTTAGGTTAAAATGATACCTTCTGGTTCTGTCCATGTTGCTGCAAATGGGAGAATTTCCTTCTTTTTTAAGCTTGACTAACATTCTAATTGGGATGTAAACCACATTTTCTTTGTCCATTCTCCAGTGAATTCTTTGGTTGATTTCATATCTTGGCAACTGTAAATATTTTTGCAGCAAAAATGGAACTGCATACATCTCTTATAAATACTCATTTCTTTTTCCTTTGCCTATTCTAACAGAGAAATTTTCTGATCATATGATGGTTCTATTTCTGACATTTAAAAAAACACTCCTAATGTTCCTTAATTTTTGTACTAATTTACCTCTTACCAACAATCTAGAAGAATTCTCTAAAGCTTTCAACAGTTTGATGTCAGAAGTGGGATCTCAAGTAGGGTTCCAGGGATCGCCAAGCATACCAGGTAACTGAGTAAAGGTATCCACCAGGGGTCAGCGTGCCCCTATTTCTCATAGCAACTAGGGTTAAGACTGCACTCTCTTTTCAGATTCAAGCTCTGCATATTTGTTCTGAGCTCTCCAACTTTATTTGAGGACAGAACTGGGCCAGGATCATATTTGATCTCATAAATAAAGACTTAATTATCCAGTGTAAGGCATTAGTTAGGTGCCTTTCAAAAATGTATTTCCTGGAAAAGAGGGCAATCTGGCTTCACCATCTGTCACATCACTGATAACCAGGGCTGAAACTGAGTTTCTGGGTGATGAGTGTAGCTCAGTGGTACACAGTACCTGCCTGGCCAAGTGCAAAGTGCTGAGTTCACCATGACCAAAATCAAAACTGGTTTCTGCCAAGTTTTAAGTCATATATTTCACTAGTAATTATGTGTAAAAATTTATAGATTCAAAACCTGTGTATTTTTGAAAATATACTAAGCACAAATTAGAATTATAACAGCCACAGTAGAGAATTTTTAACATAAAGTGTTCATTTCTGAGTTATATATGATAAAAAGATCCAAAAATCCCACAAAAACAATGGATTATACTCTTTTACTAGTACACAAAGGCTTCTAAAAAGATTGTCATTTTAAAAAGATTTTTACAGAAGACAAGTAAAAAAAATCTTAAAAGTCTTTTTTAGGGCCGGAGGGTTAGCTCAGTGGTTCCAGTGCCTGCCTCGCAAGCACAAGGTCCTGAGTTCGATCCCCAGTAACCACATATAATGCTGGGCCTGGAGACTCACGCCCACCAGCAATCAATACCACATACCACAGTGCTGGGCGTGGTGGCTCACGCCTGTAATCCCAGCACTCGGGAGGCAGAGACAGGAGGATTGCTGAGTTCCAGGATTGCCTGGGCTACATAGTGAGCTGAAGGCCAGTCTGAAATACAAAGTGAGACACTGTCTCAAAAAAAAAAAAAAGTATTTTTTGCAAATATTAGTCAAAATCTTTTGTAAGGTGGTATTAAGTAGTAGAATGTCTGGAAGGTGTATTCTGACCCCAGAAGGAGCATCAGCCTTCTCGCAAGTGTAAGAACACAGCAGTTCTAGGAACATGGGTAAACAAGCCCCCTCCTAACTACACTCTCTGTGACAACTGTCCCCAATGCTGTTGTGTCCTAACATGCTTGATCCACAGCTCTCTTCTTTAAGGTAAGTGAAAATAGGGCACAGCACACACTAGCAAGAAGTAGGATTGACAACTGAAGCTCCTAGGTACTGTACCCAGGAAGGGAAGCTTGTAATTCTCAACTGCAAATGGTAAAACCTACAAGATTTTTTTCTACAACTTTCCTCCAAAAGTCAGTAAAATGAGGCTCTTTAAGTAGACTGGCTTATTTTTTAATGCCCAGTGAGATAATTTTTACATTTTAAAGACTTCTGTGAAACATCAAAGTTATATGAAGTTCAGGTTTCAACATCCATAAATAATGTGTTGTTAGCATACAGACATCCACTTGTACACATGTTGTATGTGGCTCCTTTCTTGCCACAATGCAGAACACAGTTATGGCAGAGAGCAAATGTAGTATCTGACAATTTCCTACTTTACAAGTCGCACTACAGGTCACAGCAATAAATGGACATCATGATTGTCATATGCACTGTGCTATGAATCTTTTTAATTTCCAGGACATACTTATGTGAAAACAAGAAAAGAAGAGGAAAACAGACTTTGTGTGTCATGTTTTTAGTAAAGTAGAATGTGCATTGTGTTTATCATACTGTGATATTATATCTAATGTGAAAATATATGAGATATGTCTCATCACAACAGTCCCAAGTCCCAGGACAGCAATGGTCAGAAAAATAAAATAATTCAAAACATCATGTCTTAAAACTGCAGAATTTCTTTAAAAAAATTTAAAAATAGAAAACACAGGCAAAATAACTTTGAATGGCTTGTTAGCCAGACAAAAGAAACCACTCAACAACTGTGAGTCAACTGAATCATGGCTGATACCGACAGCCAAAGAAATGAACAGACTTTAAATAAACTCATCTAAGACTGTTTGGTTTTTACATGAATGAGATATTCTACAAAAGAGGGCCCTGGTGATAATACAAATAGTTCACTCTGTAAAAGGCAGATTGTTTTCAAGTGCTTTTTCTTGACCTTTGAATAGTCAACAGATGTTACAGTCCTACTTGGTGCTGTTTGTTTAGAAGCCAACAGTCTAGGACTGGGAATGTAGCTCAGCAATAATGTAGCACTAAATTACCATGAATGAGACCCAAGTTCAATTTCCAGTATGGCAAAAGAAAAAAAATTTTTAAAGAAAAACAAAAATAGCCTGAGAGGTCAACACTCTGCTGTGGCTAAGAATCAAATCTCTATGAAAGTCTGCATGGGACAAGTATAGAGAATAATTTTGGACAAAGATTCAACACAATCAGAAGAGGAATCTGCTAAAATGTTACAATGGGTGAAGATGAAAAGTCTAAAACAGTAATACTTATGAAAATGTAAGGTATCTAAAGCTTAGAATTATCCATTAGCTATAATAGTGTTTGGTATCTTATAATAGTAGGTATCTTATAAAAAAATTGGGGGGGGGACTTGGATGGGGGCCACTGGTGCACAGCTCTGCTTCAACCTCTGCACAGTGCTTGGGTCCCAACCTTTTATGGAACCATCATGTAAGGAAGAACACCAGAGATTGCACTTAGGTCTGGTGTGCAGTAAAGAAGTGCTGCAATTGCACTGGGAATTATGCGGAGGGCAAAGGACCAATTATATCAAGAGGATGACCCAGGAAGTAATAATTTCTTAAGGTTGTAAATATTAGCAAGAAATTTACTTGCAATAAGTAATTTAGATACATTAACCCAGGAAGTAAGCCAAAAACATTAACAACAGCAAAAATTAAATAAATAAATAATAAATAAATAAATACGAAAAAGCCCAAACAAGACCCAAGCCCAGAATTCCAGATCTCCAAAGGGAAAGGACATATTTATAAGTGAAGTAAATGGGATATATAATACCATATCATTTCTTTCATATGAGAAACTGAATGTGTAAATGAGATCCAGAATTGATAGTTATTGGTATACAGGAAGTACATATTCCTAGGGAAAAGGGAAAGGGAGTCACCACGCCCAGCACTGTATGTGGTTACCAGGGATCAAATCGAACTCAGGGCCTCGTGCTTGTGAGGCAGCCACTGGAACCACTGAGCTAAATCTCTGGCCCACAATGCATTTTTTTTTTCTTTTGAGACAGGGTCTCGCTTTGTAGTTCAGGCTGGCCCTGAGCTCACTATGGTGCCCAGGCAAGCTGCCGCGAACTCAGCAATCCTCCTGTTTCTGCCTCCTGAGTGCTGGTATTACAGGCGTGAGCCACCAAGTCTGGCATTGTGGTATGCGGTGTTGATTGTTGGTGGGCGTGTCTCCACGCCCAGCATTATATGTGGTTACCGGGCAACCCTTGCGCTTGCGAGGCAGGCGCTGGAACCACTGAGCTAACCCTCCGGCCCCACAATGCATTTTTATAACCTCTGTTTGTGCCATAGAGCAGACATTGTTCCCGAACAGTTCCTGTGCTGAAAGCATGGTTCCGAGGGTTGTGGTGTTGGAGTAGTGGGACCTTTAAGAGGAGGAGCCTCCTTTGGAGTAATTCAGCCATTGAAATCCTTACATTGGGCGGGGTCAATGTCATTATCACAGGATCCTGGTTAGTGCCTGTGAGGTGGATTGTTATGAAAGGCGCCAATCCGCAGCCTGAATGTCCACTGCTTCCTGTGTTATGTGATGCTTTACCAACATGTGCTGCTGCCACGATGCCAGCTATTGTGTGATGAAGCCAAAGGGCCCTCATTAGAGCCCAAGCCAAGATGCCTCAACAGTCTCAGACTTTCAACCTTTCCTCCCCCCCCCAAAAAAAAACACCTTTTGCTCATGTATCTCCTACCCTCCTGTATTTTGCTGCAACAACCAGAAGCAGAATTAGATAGCATTGTACATGGATGGATAGATGAAGGGATGGGCATAAAATTACTTGTTTGATTTGTAAGCAGTATAATCATCCCAATTAAGTCTATCTTAAAAGTGTAGAGAACACCTCATGAAATGCTAAAATTGGGGAAGTAAAGGTCTTAGCAAAGATTTTCATAGAAACACAGGCTAACACACATGTTTAGGGATGGCAGTTCACATTGTTTTTCTTTAATCTAAGAATATCAACCTAAACTTTAAAAATAGCTTGGACTATTATTCATTAAAATATTATGAGTTATATTTCTAAATAGAGAAATAGAAGTAACAAGATGCAGTTTTAAAAATTGCCCTCCAAGTGCTAATAACTTGTATAATGCCAAATGACTATGCCTTCTTATGAAGTCAATAAATTTATCCCTTGATATCCTGAAAGCATATTTAATTATCATGAATTCACCAACAATGGAGTCTTTGAAAAAGTCTTTTCAGTAATCCAAAATTTGAGTAGGAATATTGTAATAGTATTTCAGTTTTATGCCTGAATGTAATTTAAGTCAATTATTAAATAAGATTTTGCCTTTGTAACTTCTAAAATGGTCTACACCCTGGACTCAGCAGCAGCACAGTGTGTCAGCCTGCTATCCTGGGACAACTCAGGGAACTCAATACATTTACCCTTCTTTAAATGTAAACTGACAACATGAACGGACTCATAGTGGACTTACTGATATCAAATTTTCCAGGTTTAAATAATAAGATATGAGAAACCATTAAGCATGTCACTTCTGTTGTCATACATTATTGTTAAATTAGCAAAGCAAGTTATTTTATTGCTTTAGCTGTTGAAAATTATGAAATGATCCAAAACTAAATCTTCTGCTCTCCTGGCTGCTTATTTTCCTCTGAGACAAGAAAAATACCAAACATCAAGATTTAGTCTTTAATAGTTCACACCCAATTTTCAACTGTAGCAAAATAAAAAACAAGAAAGGAAGAACAGGAAACTTTAAACATTTATAAACCTATTCACAATTTGATATCCTTGGAGACCAAAAACCTAACAATTTCATAAAAGTATAATCATAGAACCCAAAAGAAATTTCCAATTACATTGTTTATCCACTTAGCACCTTTATTCTAGAGGAGGCTGATAAGTAAAGTGAAGAAACATTTAATAAAATCCAGTAAGAGGTTCTGAATTCAATCACATGGGTCTTCTAGTGACACATACATCATGCTGTAATGATGTCACTTAATGGGTGTTCGAAGGATGTGAGTACGAACAGCTCACCAGAGCCGCTGTCTACATTGACCTTCTAGATGTTAAGACAGTGTGGTTCAAATCACCTTTCATCTTGTTACAGGTCATGCTCAAATTTCGAGAAAAAAATGTAGAAAATGGTGCTAGCTAGTAGTTCTGATGTGGTCTCTTTGCATAAAAAGAAAGCCTATGAAGAGATAGGAAATAAATGATGCAGAGAATAAAGGCTAATACAGAAATGCCAACATATGGATAAAATCATAATCACTGTCCTATACTTCAAGATTTTGTGGGTGAGGACCTGTACAAGGTTAGCAGTGAGTTTCCTTTCTATGTAGTGCTAGCAGCCATCATGTACTAGGGTGGGAAGTGCTGGAGGTATGCCCAGATGTCTCTGCAGCAAGGTAGGCTTCTCATGCTGGGATTCAGTTTTCAAGAATGAGCATTCCAGCAAACTAAGTACAAACTGCATCAGCTTTTACAGGTGGACCTTGGAAACTGTATCATCTTCTCAGTCACAATTAGTGAAAACAGCCATAAAAATACCCAGGATTGAGGATGAAACTAGGTCCAGGCATTTGCAGCCACATTTTCAAATTATAGATTCAGAATTCCATGGGTCATATTGATTCAAAATTTTGAGGCTAGAAAAACTGGGCTTTAACCTGCCAAAGACTACAGCTAGACCTATCTCTTTCACTATGTGCTAAACTAAAATCAAGGTGGATTAGAGACCTAAACATTGAAACAGAAACAATAAACTTGCTATAAAACAAGATAGGCAGTACTGGGAGCTGGTGGGTGTGCTGGTCTGTGGCTGGGATTTAGGAAGGTTCCATAAGAACTTGGAAAAGGCAGACATTCTGAGGCTGGAGGGAGTCCCTGGTGGGACAGGTGGGAGGGTGTGAAAGTGGTGGCATGGGATCTAAGAAACAGTGGTGTGCTGATTTGGGTGATGCAGAGTCAGTCTCATGGGTCTGCATGTCTTTCTCATGTGTAAAGGGGATGATTTGGGTCTCAGAGACAGGGGTTAGCAATTGGGTTCTGACAAGGTGGATAGGGTAGGGGTTTGTGCTGAGCACAACTTTTCCTAAGCTGTTGGAGGTGGGGTAGGAGAGTGCTCTGGTGTCTGTGCATTCAGGTCTGTGTTAAAGTGACCTGGATTAAAGTAGAACAGTGATGTTCCTAGGAAATCATTGGGGATAGAGGGTATAGAGTGATCTCAAGGACTTTGTGAGCATCGAGGTTGGGCTATGAGTGTATGAGGAGTACAAATAGTCTCAAAACCAGCACAAGGGGCACAGAGGCTGGATGGAATCTCTGTTCCAGGCATCAAACTTAGTATTAGCTGGATATTGGGGAGGGCCAGGTTTGCCAGTGCTGAAATGCAGGTTAGAGGTTGGGTAACAATTCACAGATTCCTGATGGGGTATGAAGCCAAAAATAAGCCATCATTAGAGCTCCGACATAAACCCTGGCCCCGTTTGTTATGAGTTGGACAATTCAGGAAAGTTCAGTAACTTCTGAACCTCAGTTGTCTTCCATGGAATAGGGAAATATTATTCAGGGATTAAATAAAATTAACACATGCTAAGTGAAAAAAATCAGAAAAATTCACACAAGAATGGTTCATGACCAAGAATAAATAAATCATACTATGTACCATTTATAAAAAGCTCAAAAACAAAGACGTTATATGTTTTAGAAATGCAGTATTTTAAAACTAAAAGTGAAAACAAATAAATTTTGATCAAGAAAGCAGAATACAAAATTGAGGAAATAGACATAGAAGTGATGCAGATCAAATCTCACTGATAGACTACTGATGTATGCACATTTATTTGGCAATATATCTTCAATATATTAAAATTCAAAATAAAAAGATGATATGAACAGTAAAACACAATATCTTACTGAGAAACATGCATGCTGCAAAGTGTTGGGTAATGATTCTAAGTCAAAAACAAAAGGCATGCTTAAGCTTGATACTTCACAGCCGTTTCAAGTAACTCAATATTGACCTTATCTGCACTAACTGAAATTAATTATTGGAAGTTGTATTTTATAATTTTAAAGTTACCTCCAAAAGACATTAGAATTAAAAAGAATATATGTTTGTAAAGCTATAAAGTAAAATTATAGAAGGAAGTAAAATAAGTAGCAGAATGACAAAAATTAGATGTCAAAGTCACCATTTATCACATATTCTCCCTACTATGTGGAATCTACAACTGAATGATTGGAGCGTTTACCTAAAAAAGTAAGAGTATTATGTAAAGAAGTGTTCCACACAGTAATTGTTTAACAGTTGACAAAAAAAAAAATCCTAAAACGTGCAATAGAAAAAGAGTATATACAGATTTTAGGAGGACACCCCAGGAAGGTGGCAACTCCAAAGGGTCCCACATAACAGAAAGAAAGAGACATGCAACAAACATTGGTCTGATATCAAGCAAAAAATTAAATAACATTAGTAATAACAAAAGAGTATAAATGAGAAAATATTTTTAGAAAACAGACACGAAGATCACCACCACAGGGAAATTCAGACAAAAGGGAAATAGAACAAACTGAAGCTCAAACAACAGGTCTTTTTGAGATGGTAACTAAAGTAGATCTAGTAAAATGGAAATCAGAACTCAACTATGAGATCAAAACAGATGCTGTCCACAGTGAAGGATGTCATTAAAGAAGAGATCAGTGAGGGCTAGAGGGTTAGCTCAGTGGTTCCAGCACCTGCCTCGCAAGTGCAAGGTCCTGAGTTCGATCCCTGGTAACCAGATATAATGCTGGGCGTGGAGACATGCCCACCAACAATCAACACTGCATACTACAATGCCGGACATGGTGGCTCACGCCTGTAATCCCAGCACTCGGGAGGCAGAGACAG
Organism: Thryonomys swinderianus; assembly: GCA_004025085.1. Lineage (NCBI taxonomy): Eukaryota > Metazoa > Chordata > Mammalia > Rodentia > Thryonomyidae > Thryonomys > Thryonomys swinderianus. The sequence continues at coordinate 14,805 of PVIC010005836.1, forward strand.
GAGGATTGCTGAGTTTGCGGCAGCTTGCCTGGGCGCCATAGTGAGCTCAGGGCCAGCCTGAACTACAAAGCGAGACCCTGTCTCAAAAATCAAAAAAAAAAAAAAAAGAAGAGATCAGTGAGATGATAGAATCCAAGATAGCAGAAGCAATGGAACCTTTTAAACAGCTTCAAGCAGAGCTCCAGGTGATGATGAAGGAAAACAAAAGTTTGCGAAATAGGATGAATGAAGCAGAGAACTGAATCTCAGACCTAGAGGACACCATAGCAGCCAATGAACAGGAAAGATATAATCTATGAAAAGGGCAAGGGACCATGAGAGATCAATCCAACAGCTTCTAGATGATTCAAAGAAAAATAACATAAGACTGATTGGAGTCACTGAGGAAGCAGGAGACAGTGCAAAAGACATGAAAAAACAGTTGTCAGAGACAACAGAAGAAAACTTCACAGGAAAAGAATTGGATATACAGATGAATGAAGCCTATAGGTCTCGAAAAGTCCGTGACATAAAAATATCTACACCTCAACACACACTTACCAAGGTTCCAGATACACATGAAAAGAATGAAATACTGAAAGCAGTCAGAGAAAGTAAGAAAATCACCTACAAAGGGAAGCCCATTAGGATCACAGCACATTTTTCAACACAAATACGCAATGCAAGGACAGCCTGGAGGGAAGTATTTCAAGCGTTACAGGAAAACAACCTCCAACCTACATTGTTGTATCCTGCAAAACTATCTTTCAGAATAGACAGGGAAATAAGATACTTCCATGATAAAGAACACCTCAAAAACTTCACAAATATGAAACTTGCACTCTAAGACATTCTAAAGAACATCTTGGGAAAAAACAGAAAATTCCATACCCACAAGAACCAGCACAGTGAACTCACTAGGGCAAACAAGAAACTAAAAGGAAAAGGTGGAAAGCAAGGAAGCAAAGAACCAAGAGCAAGGAAACATGGCAGCTCTGAATATGTCCATATCAGTCATAACCATTAATGTCAATGGACTCAATGGGCCAATTAGAAGAAACAGATTAACAGATCGGATCAAAAAGCAAGATCCTACAATCTGCTGCATACAGGAAACACACCTAATTCAGAAGGGAACCCATAGACTGGAAATAAAGGGTTGGAAAACAATCCACCATGCCGGAGGAAACTGTAAAAAAGCAGGGGTAGCTATCTTGTTTGCAGATAAAATAGATTTCAAACCCAAACTGATTAAGAGAGAGAAAGGTCACTATATTCTCGTACAGGGAATGACCCAAGAGAAAGAAATAACAATCATAAATATTTATGCACCAAACACGAATGCACCCAACTGTATAAAACAAATATTAGCAGACATGAAAAACCAGATAATCAGTAATACAATAGTAGTAGGGGACGTTAATATTCCACTCTCACAAATTCACAGATCAACTGGACAAGGAAATACTTGAGCTAAATCAAACTTTTGAGCAAATGGACTTAATAGATGCCTACAGAATATTTCACCCTACAAAGTCAGAATATACACGCTTCTCAGCTGCTCATGGATCATTCTCCAAAATAGATCATATCCTAGTCCATAGAACATTCTTAAGTAAATGAAAAGGAATTGATGTTATCTCCTGCATACTATCAGATCATAGTGACTTGAAATTGGACCTGAATAGCAAAACAAATTCCAAGATCCTCATGAACACATGGAAAATGAACAACAATCTGTTGATCAAACAATGGGCCACAAAAGAATTTAAAGAAGAAATTAAACAATTTCTATAACTAAATGACAACCCCAATACAGCATACAGGAACTTATGGGACAAAATGAAAGCAGTTCTACGAGAGAATTTCATAACAGTGAATGCCTACACTCGGAAAGTAGAGCAAACTCAAACAATCTAATGATGAACCCTAAAAAATTAGAAAAGAGGAGCAAGACAAACCCAAAGGTCATACTAGGGAGGAAATTATAAGAATCAGAGCAGAAATTAATGCAATGGAGACAAAGAGAACAATACAAAGAATCAATGAATCAAAGAGTTGGTTCTTTGAAAGGACAAATAAAATTGACAGACCCTTAGCCAATGTTATCAAACAAAGGAAGGAAAAGGCTCAAATCCATGCTATTAGGAATGAAAATGGGGAAATCACCACAGATACATTGGAAGTCCAAAGGGTAATAAACACGAATTTTGAAAATTTCTACTCCAAAAAGACAAAAAATCTAGAAGAAATGGATAGATTCCTAGACACATATGAACTTCCAAAGCTGAACAAAGAGGATATAAAAATGTTAAACAACCCAATATCAATCTGGGAAATTGAAAATGTAATAATAAAAAAAAAAAACCTACCAACAAAGAAAAGCCCTGGTCCTGACGGCTTCACTGCTGAATTCTACAAAACTTTTAAAGACAAGTTAATGTCACTATTTCTCAATCTTTTTAATGAAATTGAAAGGGAAGTAGTGCTCCCCAAATCATTCCTTGAAGCAACCATTACCTTGATTCCAAAGGCAGAAAAAGATCCAAGGAAAAAAAGAAAACTACAGGCCAATCTCTCTAATGAACATTGATGCAAAAATCCTCAATAAGATACTGGCAAACAGAATACAGAGAGTTATCAAGAATATCATACACCCTGATCAAGTCAGATTTATCCCAGGGATGCAAGGCTGGTTCAACATACGTAAATCGATCAATGTAATACACTATATTAACAGACTTAAGGACAAAAACTATATGATCATCTCAATAGATGCAGAAAAAGCATTTGACAAAATCCAACACCCATTTATGATCAAAACCCTACAGAGAATCAGAATAGATGGACTTTATCTCAATTTAATACAAGCTATTTATGAAAAACCAACAGTTAGCATCATACTTAATGGCCAAAGGCTGAAACCTTTTACACTAAGATCAGGAATGAGACAAGGATGCCCACTGTCACCACTCTTGTTCAATATAGTGTTGGAAACATTAGCCATAGCAATCAGGCAGGACAAAGATATAAAAGGAATAAAAATAGGAAAGGAAGAAGTTAAACTGTCATTATTTGTTCATGATATGATACTCTATCTAGAGGATCCTAAAAGCTCAACCAAAAGACTACTAGGCTTAATTATCAAATTTAGTAGGGTTGCTGGATACAAGGTCTATGCTCAAAAATCAACAGCCTTTGTCTACACAAACAACAGACTCACTGAAAGAGAAATTGGGGAGTCAATCCCTTTCATAATAGCACCCAGAATAATGAAATATCTAGGAATCAACCTAACGAAGGAGGTGAAAGACCTCTACTCTGAAAATCATAAGACTCTGAAAAATGAGATAGAAAAGGATATCAGAAAGTGGAAAGACATCATGCTTTGTTCCTGGGTAGGGAGAACCAACATCGTCAAAGTGGCTATACTCCCACAATTACTATACAGATTCAATGCAATTCCAATTGAAATTCCAACACTATACTTCACAGAGCTAGAGAAAATAATACAAAAATTCATCTGGAACCACAAGAAACATAGGATAGCAAAAGCAATTCTAAGCAACCACGACATGGCAGGAGTTATTACAATCCCCAACTTAAAACTCTACTATAAAGCCACTGTGATAAAAACTGTATGGTACTGGCAAAATAACAGACCCAAGGACCAGTGGAATAGATTAGAAGATCCAGACACAACCCCAGATACACTAAGCCACCTTATCTTTCACAAAGGAGCCAAACATCCTCATTGGAGGAAAGAGAGTCTCTTTAACAAATGGTGCTGGAAAAACTGGGCTTTAACCTGCCAAAAACTAAAGTTAGACCTATCTCTTTCACCGTGTACAAAACTAAACTCACAATGGACTTGAGACTTAAACATTAAAACAGAAACAATAAGCCTGCTGGAAAACAGGTTATGTAAAACTCTTGGAGACATTGGCTTAGGCAGAGACTTTATGAATAAAACTTCTATAGCACAAAACTAGCAGAAAGAATCAACAAATGGGATCTTATCCTACTGAAAAGCTTCTGTGCAGCAAAAGAAATCACTAGTACTGCTAAAAGACAACCAGCAACATGGGAAAAAAATCTTTACTAGCTGTTTCTCAGACAAAGGGCTATTATCTGCAATATATAAAGAACTTAACAGATCAGCCTCCACAAGTTTAAAGACCCAATTCAAAAATGGGCATCTGAAATGAACAGACATTTCTCAGAGGCAGAAGTCAAAGCAGCTAAGAAGCATATAAAGAAATATTCAGCATCACTGGTCACTAGAGAGATGCAAATGAAAAAAAAAAAACACTGAGATTTCATCTCACTCCACAAAGAATGGCCGTGATCACAAAATCAACCAATGATAAATGCTGGCGTGGCTGTGGGTAGAAAGGAACCCTTCTCTACTGTTGATGGGATTGCAGACTTGTGCAACCATTGTGGAGATCTGTGTGGAGATTTCTCAGAAAACTAGGACTAGGGGTCCCATATGACCCTGCCATCCCCCTGCTAGGAATATTCCCAAAGAAATTTTAAAAATCACATTGGAAAGACAGATGTACACCTTTGTTCATAGCAGCTCGGTTCATGATAGCTCAGTCTTGGAAACAACCCAAATGCCCATCAACTGGAGACTGGATAAAGAAGATTTTTTAATGGAGTATTAGTCTGCCATAAAGAATGAGGAGATTCATTCTTTTATGTGCAAATGATACACCTGGAGGATACACTAATAAGTGAAATATATAGATCACAGATAGGCAAATACTGGATCTTCTCTTTGGTATGAGCACCTATAGATGCAAATGAGCTCTTGAAAGTATGACAGTTTTTGTAGAATGGGAAATATCCAAAGGAAATTTGGTGTGGGATTGTAATGAGGGGAAGGAATAAATATGATTCTGAAAGAAAATAAAAGAGCATGTATATAGGCGGTGGGGAGGTGTGGGTGGGTAGGGATGTGGGTAAAAATGAGAATTAACTTGTGTCGTATACTGGTACAAATTCCCCTATGTTATGTATGACTGTAAGATGTATATAAAATGTACCAATAAAGAATTCAATTTACAAAAAGGAATATAAATAAGGAGATAAAAACCCATAGAAATCAAACAAATAAAAAGCATATATGAGTAGTCAGAAAAAAGAATTAGTAAACTAAAAGATGTTTCAACTGAGTATCCAATATGAGGAAAGGAAAGAAAAAAGATGAACATTAAATGTGATCACCACGTGCACCAATGTACACAGACTGCGTGTCTCCCTCAGACATAGTGCAGAGAAAGAAAGTAGAAAGAATATTTGTAGTAATGGTAAATGAACTGAGGACCTTGCATTTGTCAAGCAGGCTCAGAACCATTATACTATATCCCTGACCCTAGAAAGAATATCTGAAGAAATAATGTATGAAAACCTCCCACATTCATTGAAAACCACTAGCCTACATTTCCAAGAAGATCAACAAACTCCAAGTCAGATAAGCACAGTTACCCACAACCTGATGCATCAAAATATATCTGTCAAGAGACAATCTTGAAAGCAGCAAAACAGAAGCAACTCATCACAATGGATTTTCAGTAAAGTTAACAGCTGATTTCTTCCATCAAAGTACTAACCAGGCCTGACTCCACTTAGCTTCCTTGATCAGACATGATCAGGCACATTTATAGCAGTATAGCCATAGACAACTGCTGATTTCTAATCAGAAACAATGCTTAAGTTCAACAAACAATGAATATAAGTTCCCATATTCCAAGTTCTGAAAGGAAATAAAAGTTCAATCCATCGTTCTTATATGCAACAAAATTATCTACAAGGCATCCCAAGACACATAAATAGTGAGAGATTCTATTGCTAGCAGAACTTCTCCATAACAAAAGCTTCAGGCTGAATAAAAAGGTACTAGAAGAAGCCATGCACAATGGAAGTCACCTATGATCATGGCTACTCTTGAGGCTGAAGCAAGAGGATCACAAGTTCAAGCATAGACTGAGCAACATAGTAAAGCCCCAGCTCAAGAACAAAACAAAACAAAAACCCTAAATGCTACATGAGGAAATAATCAAGTCAAGTTAATTAAATAGGGAACTATAAAAGAATATAAATGTATTGTAATTCCTTTTATTTTGCAATGTTTTAAAAGATAAGGAAATGAATACAATAGTTAAAAATCAATGAGGAACAATGTAAAAGAAAGATACAAGTTACTAAAATTCAGAATGAAAGAAGAGACATTACAACTACTTTACATAAACAAAAAGGATTATAAGGGAATAAGATGAAAATTATACCAAATGTATGTAAACAAATTAGATAATCTAGGTAAAACAGATCAATCTCTAAATAACATATACTCTGTCAAAACTAACAAAAGAAGAAACAGATCTATAACAATTAAGGATATTATTAGCTCAGGAAAGTTTTTCCAAAAAGAAAAACTCAGAATCAGATTTCAAGAAACTTTTACTTAAAAATTCTACCACCACAAAAAACAATGATTAGGAGGCTGGAGATTTAGCTCAGTGGTTCCGGTGCCTACCTTGCAAGTGCAAGGTCCTGAGTTCGATTCCAGTAACCACATACAATGCTGGGCGTGGTGACTCACCCCCACCAGCAATCAATACCACATACCACAGTGCTGGGTGTGGTGGCTCATACCTGTAATCCCAGCACTCGAGAGGCAGAGACAGGAGGATTGTTGAGTTTGAGGCTTGCCTGGGCTACATAGTGAGCTCAGGGCTGCCTGAACTACAAAGTGAGACCCTGTCTCAAAAAAAAAAAAATACTGCGATCAATAGCAACTATTTTCAAGATATTTCAAATAAATAGAATATACAGCACTTACAATTTATTTTATGTTTCAATATTACCCCAATAAGAAACCCAGATAATTGTATAACAAGAAAAGGAAAATGTGAAATAATAATATTCATTGTAAATGTAAGTGCAAACATAGTCTATAAGATACAGGAAAGCTGAAAGCAGCAATTGTAAAAAAGCATTATACACCAGGACCAGTGGGGTTCACCTGAGGAATACACAGTTGGTGGACTATTCCAATTATCAACTCATGTAATACCCTTAATAACAGAACAAGTAAAGAGGTGTGTGATCATGCCAATACTGGCAGAGAAAAACTGACAGAGTCTACCATCTTTCATGATTATAAAAAACACTAGACTAACAAAAGAGGGACTCATTTGACAGATGCCATTTAAGAAAATCAACAGCTAACTTTACATTTAAAAGCCTTCCCCTAAAAGCAGAAACATAACATTCCAGAACTGGGTATGAACCCAGAAGAAATCAAATAAGTTTACCAAAGATATCTGGCTTCCCATGTTCATTACAGTACTCTTCACAGTAACCAAGGAACAGAATCACCCTAAATGACCATCTCTGACAAGTGGATAAAGAAAATACAATGCATATATATCATGAAGTATTATTCAGTCAGATAAAAAAATGAATCTTTTTTATGACAACTTGGGTGGAATTCAAGGTCCTTATGTGAAGTGAAATGACCCAGGTATGTGATCTCACTCATTTATAATCTAAGAAATTGATCTCTTAGACACTCACTGGACAGTGGTGGTTACCAGGGACTGGATAGTAGAGGAAGAGTAGTGGGGAAGCTAATCAAGGGCACTGAGTCAGACAGGGGCAAGAAACTCTGGTGCACACAACTGCACCGCAGGGGATGATGATGGATTGCATATTTCAAAAACTGTAAGAAAGGAATTTGAATGTTTTCATTCTAAAGAACTGATAAAGTTCTATGTTGATTTAAATACTATACACATATACATATATAAAAATATCATATGATATCCATAAATATGTATAATTCTTATGCAGCCATTCAAAATTTTTAAAATTCAATTTACAGTATCATCCAAAATAATAAAACATTCTACAATTATTTAACAAGACTCCTGTAGGAGTTTTGCAAAGAAAATTATAAAACCTTGATGGAATAAATTAAATAATATCTAGATAAATGGAAAGATTTTCTATATCATAGAATGGAAGACAGCGCTATTACAGTGGCAGAACTGTCCAAACTGAATTAAAAATGCGATGCAGTCGCATTTTTTGATGGCAAAATTCAACTTCCTTTTCATCTACAAAACAATCTTATCTTTAAATTCATTTGAAAATGCATGAGATCCCTACAGTCTTGGAACTAAGTTGAAGTTGGCATACATCCCAATTGGAACAGTATCTGTAAACATACAGGAACCGAGAGGGTGCTTTGTTGACATCAGGAAAAACATTCAGATGAGAGGAAGGGACCTGGGTCCAGAAGCAAAACCACAGTCCATGGTAAAAAGGTGCCCTGGCCACTCAGTTTTGGGGAGGGAAGGCCGCACTTTCAACAATCACTCAGACAACTGTAGATCCCAATGGAAAAAGAAGAATGAATTTCAGCCCACACCCATTATTACATGAAAAATTTAACTTAAAAAAAAGCCTAAAGGCAAAAATAAAGAGATAAAACTCTTGGAAGAAAACATAGGAGCATGTCTTCATGACTTTGGCACTGGCAAATGATTCTCTGATCTAACTCTCAAATAAGCAAACAACAGACCAAGTTTCACCAAAACAAAACACTTTTGTGTATTAAAAAGCACACAAAGAATCCCATAGAACCAGAGAGAATAGTTGCCTGCTCTATGCCTGAAAAAGACCTAGTATCAAAAACATATATGGAACTATTAAAATCTCATTGATAAATGTCAAATAACCCAACTTAAAATGAGGAAAGGATTTGAACACTTTTCCCAGGCACACAGTGGAGACAATTACACGGAAAACACTTGACATCATTCATCATTAGAGAAAGGCACAATGAACTCAAGATACCACTTGGCACCCACTAGAATAGCTGTAATTCTTTAAAATGGAAAATAAAAATATTGATAACAATGTGGAGAAACTGAAACCTTTATGCACTTCTTAGAGGGAGGCAACCACGTAGTCAATATCTGGCAGCCACAATGTAAACATCTGGCATTAGAGCTGAACATAGAAGCACCATACGAACTCCAAACCCCATGCCTATGCACGAACACCAAGGAATGTGTGGTGGAGAGACATCCTCACAGGAGTGCACATAAATCTCTGTGTCAGCACTATTCGCTATCTTCCAAAAATAGAGACAAACCAAACGGCTGTCAATGGGATAAGTGAATAAACAAATTGTATGTCTATATCATAGAACCGTTTCCAGCCATAAATAGGATGTACTCATATGTGCTACAATGTAGACAAATTTGGAAAAGACTCAAAATGCCACATCCAATAAGATTCCTCCTCTATAAAATGTTTAGAACAGGAAAATCTGCACAAATAGATCAGTGGTTACTGGAAGAGGGTGTGAGGACTGGGATGAACAGTTCATGGGTCTGGGATGAAGCTCTCTGGGGTGACAAAAATGTCCCTGTGTATTTGCTCAACATAGGAATATACCCAAACCAATTGAATTCCAGCTATAATGGTGAATTTGTCATATAAAATGCATCTCAGTTAAAAAATATAATGAATATATATAGTGAAATGTTAGCACACCAATGCCATGTAGGATTTACTTCAAAATAATTGAGGGCAGAGAGCCAGGATTGGTAATAAGTATTTGAACTGGTAAAGCATTCTCCCTATTTTCATATATATTTGAGAGTTTACATCACGCAGTTCTAAGAAAATAGCTAAGTAAAACAGTTTTAAGAGGAAGTTAAGAGTTATTCTCAAGTGCTGAAATGGAAAATGGTGCTGGATTCATTGGGAAGAGATCCAATGACGTCTGAAGTTTATTATATGATGGATTTGGCATTTCAAAGCAGGAAGGAAGACATGGCTCCTAGTGGGCACCTAAATTGATCATTTAAAAGAAAAAAAGTTGGTAACAGCCTTACCCAATACAACATTCTCAAATATAATCCATAGGATTATATTTTAAGGGTAACTGAAAATATATGTCATGTAAATATGGAATGTAAAATACAGTGACTATAAGGATCAATTAATGTAATTTCAGAGTGGAAAGTTCTTCAACAAAATTTAGAGTTTTTTTTTTAAATGTCACAAAATGAGAAAAATATTGAAACACTAGGAGAGGCACCAATAGTAAAAATAAAAAGTATGTATTCATGAAGAAGTTGATTTAAAGAGTGAATAAATAACTCACAAGACTGAAAAGCAAATCCCTGCCTAGGGAAGATGTCCCTCCCCGCAACCCTGAATTGTAGTCCTGATCCCCCGCGGGTGTAGCCTCTCTGCTGGGGCAGCTGCTATACAGCGGTGCTGTGGTCCTCACTCACCTGGGCACACTATGTGCTGTTTCTTCCACTGGTCCCTCACAGTGCGGAAACCACTGGAGACTTGGGAAAGCAAACACTTAAAATAATAATAGTCATTACTTAGTGTAGAAAATATCCTTGTACTCTACTGACTTGTGCTCTATTTTGAGAAAATTTGGCAATATTTACCAAAAGCTACTAAGAAGTGAGTATACTAACTTGGCAAGTACACTTGGAAAAATCATTAGGGAAAAATAACCACACTAATATAAAAATGCATTTAAAAGGATGCTCATCACAACATTGTTATATACAAGATGTGATTTTTTTTCAGTACCAAGGATCAAACAAACTCAGGCCCTTGTGCTTGCAAGGTAGGAGCAGTGCCACTGAGCTACGTCCTGGCCCCAGATGTGATTTAAAGATATGGAATGTTTAAGTTTTTTAAAAAATTATTACATTTCAAGACACACTCCCATTAATCCTATCAGATACTCCTGTTCCTTCAAACACTTTATCTCATTATTATTGCCAATTCTGAGGCAATTCTGGAAGTCCTTTTTCTTCAGTGCTTTTAGTTACACTTCCATGGTTGCCCTGATGTCCTGAGTTCAAAACATTTACCTTTTGTGAGTCATCTTGACTTGGGGAAGAGCCAGGAGTCAAGGCGGATAAGACACACCACGATGTTTCACAAGCCTGCTTTCCACTGTGTAGCACTCACAGCAGCATTCACTGTGTCTTTCTCACACCTCAAAAAGTCTCTCATGAGACAGAACTTTCGGACTGCTTCAGAAAGTGGCGAGAATGCTTGGATCAGTGTGTGTGAAGTGAGGGGAAGTGCTCAGAGGGAATTAATGACACTGACTTTTGCTTTAATAAGTTTTTTATTTAAATGCACACCAGATTGTTCAATCAGCCTTGTGTTTCCCAAACAAACTAGAAGCTACTGTAATGTCTACCAGGACATGAATTAAATAGATGGTAGTATAAAAATATAATGGAATTACATATAGATAGATAGATAGATAGATAGATAGATAGATAGATAGATAGATATAGATAGATGTACATATATAAAACTATCAAAAATGGGTAAAATTCAGGATTAAAAATAGCTTTAATAAAATCCCATTTTCTCATGTATGTGTATGTATGTGGGTACAAACACATATGTACCCACACAGACTGAGGGAAAAGGCTGGACAGTTTTCACATTCATACGCTGACATGGTTTTCTTTGGAGACAGGACAGCCAAGACTAAGAGCTGATGTGCTCTCTGGCCTTTTGTTTGCTTTATATTATACATCTATTCTTCTAGTTTCTAAAATAATGTGCACTATTTCTTTAAAAAGTAAAAGACATTTAAAAATAATATCTCTGAAATTAAATATAAAAACCACACCAACATATTATTTTCTATATCTTCATCTTACATTCCCATAAAATGACTACATATTGTACACAGATTCTATTAATGACAGAAATTATTTTTTGTCATAACCAAACTATGCTCACTAAATCTGAGGTAAGAGCCAATTTTTTTTTTTTTTTTTTTTTTTTTTTTTTAGTACTAGGAATTGAGCTAGGGATACATCTAGGGAGCTCAAGGGATACATCTTCAGCCCTTGTAGTTTTTTTTTTTTTAAACTTTTTGAGTAGGATCTTACTAAATTACCCATGGGATTTAAACTTGTCATTCTCCTGCCTTAACCCCAAGTACCCAGGGTTACAGGCATGGACCACAGACAAATGATCCACTTTTAACTCAGCAGTACAGCTGACTGACTGCATGGGCCAGCTCCTGAGAACGGACACCCACTTCCAATACAACTAGATTCAGCCCAGGTCTTTACATCTTGGAGTTTTATCTGTGGAAAACTCTGTCATCACAGTTTTTCCCTTAATATTATGTAGCTCTTCAGTTTAATACTGTTTATTCATGAATACAAAAAGTTGCCATATTTTTGTAATTACAAACTTCGTTAGCTGCAATAATAGAATGAGATGTGTAATAGGAATCCTATGTGTTGAGTATCATGAAAATACTGCAACTTATTTTAAGATAAATTTTTCAAGTTGGGTTTATAAATCATTTACAAAGAAATTGAGCAGAACTAAAATCGCAGTCCAGCTGTCACATTCCTGCAGAGTGACCGCAGTGTGCTCGGCGCTGGCGGCCACAGCAATGAGAGGCAGAGCCAGAGCCTTTGCCAGACCATCAGGAACAAATATCTTTCACTAGCCAGATATTAGATCAACAACCATTAAATATAATAGGAACCATCTTCCATGGCCAGGGTTCAAAAGCTACAAATACAAACAGTTGCAAATATGTGGCTGGACATGCAGGCGCCCCACTGCGAGGGGCCTGAGCCCTACACTCAGCCTGAAGGGTTTAGAGACCTGCCTTTCTCTCTACCCTGTCACAAGCTTCCTGAATTACTTTTTGACTGGCAGATGCAGAATGCCCACTGCTCCAGGTGTCCCTGGGATTGCTGCCGCCTGCCAGCACGTGTGTGGTGGTGTGGGGGCTAAGGAAGGGCCAAGGTCCTCAGCTGTCAATAGCAGGGAGAGGTCTGGGCTCCCAGTTCATGAGTGCAAGGCCCTGGTGTGAAGGCCACTCTGTTCTGGAACAGGTCAGAGTGCCAGAGGTCCCTTGTGCCTCTTCACCCACCTCCCTCAGAAAAGGCACCCAAATGCCCTGCATTGCAAACTCAGACCGAGGATGCATCAGTGGCCAAAAGGCTGGACCCTGACTTTACTTTGAGTCCTAGGCTTAAGTTCCATGATTGGGGAATTCCATGTCTGAGAAGTTCTGCAGATTCTGAGGACACACACACCTGCTCCTGAGATCAGCCCCACTATCCTGCACTGAGCCTTGTGTGCTCTGATTTCACCACCTGACTCACGCAGCCATTGTGTCTGTTCATTCAGCTGCCTCAGTCCTCAGTGATTTTGTTTATTACAGATGTATTCTCTGTACATTTCCTTACAGTTAGTCCCAAGATAATAAGTACCCTAATGGTCTTCTTTACTCTAGTTTCTCATGGTATTCAGTAAGTCTTTGTTGAAAGAGTAGATGTATTTTATATGTCTACTTTCTTTAACCTTTCATGGGGCAGGTTGCTGCTGGTTTTCTTGGGTTGGTTTCCACACTCCTGAGTTACTGTTTTGCATTTAGGGTTGAGATTTCAAAAGCAATGAAGATTTCTGGATTAAGAATGACCTTCAATTTTTTCTACCCAAAGTTCATCCAGGCTGGCTTCTTCCTTGAGCCTCTTTTGGAAACAAAAATCCACAGCATGCTAATCCTAGGCCAGTTGGCACCAGCAGGCGGCAGATGCTGCTCCCAGTCTTCCCGGGAGCAGGAGCCGTGGCACCAGTACTGGGCGAGAGGTCAAACTACCCACTGATCTGTCAGTCCCTTCCTACAGGGCCAAAGATGCAGCACACACTGCACAATAAAGTGTTCTTCTCTAGTAACAACAATTGTCTATTTTTTGCTTCTTTTCTGGTCCAATTCATGATCTAGAGTTAGAATAAGAACTGACAGAAAAGCACAAGTCCATGTGACCAGCAATCTGTGTTCTGCAGAAATGACACAGGAAGAGCTATCTGTGTAGGGACTCCATGTGTAGCACATAATGGCAATCAATAGAACATATGTGATGCATGACAGCTGTGACCATGGAGGGTGTGGGACGGTGACAACAACTCCTTACACTGGCAAGTTGGCAGATCTTAAAGGATTGGTAAATTGCTTTTCTTTCTTATAAAAATGTTTAAGAAGATTTTCTTAATGTCTTAAAAAATAAAATATTCCAGCTTTTAAGCTTGAATACTTAGTAATTGTAGACTTTTAATTGTAATGAAAATGAAAAATCTTAGTTAAAATATGTGAATTTCTCTTTTTAACATTTTTACCTCTTTAGAATTTACATTTTTTAAAAGAAAGATAATATAAGTCTGGATGGCAGACTTGGAGATAAGTACAGCTATGAAGAAAGAGGGAGAAAAGGACAAGGGGTGATAGAAGTGAAAATGAGCACATGTGTTACAAGCATGTACCAATTTCCAAAAACAAACCTCACTACTTTATCTAGTAGATAAAAGTCAGTTTGCTGTGCATTTTCCTCTTGATGAGCTATGGTCTCCTTACTAAGACTGATGAGTAAAATATGTTCCTTTTTCAGCTTGTTAACTGCAGCAAGGATTCTCAGCCTTCACTGCCTGCAAGAACCCCATCCAGACCCCAGAGCAGGCAGCACACCTGGGCCATTGTGCTTTTCAAACACCAAGAAGCTGAGGGAGACATATATCTGCAGGATGGATAGGAAAGCCAAGGACTTATGATAGATCTTGGCTGCAATGCTTGACCTGACTTTGGATGACCCCTCTGGGAAAACACAGGGAGGGTGGGTCTTGACAGGCAGTCACCTGACCACGGGCAGAATTGTGTGAGGACAAGATGGTGGGAAATGTTGGAAAGTGACACTGAGAGAAGCAGATGGAATAAGAGGTGAGGGAGACAGGAGGTGAATCTCATGTCTTGTGGCCAGGAGTGACCAGACCTCTCTTAAGTAAGAGTGACAGGTGTGACACAAGAGGGGGTGAAGAAACCAAGGCCAGTCTGAGCCCTGGAAATCACTTGAATGCAGCAGGCCTTGGGTGAGCATTGTCTCTCCACTTTAACAGGCCATACATGACCTGTGTTCAGAGGCCAGAAGACCAGAGGGCAAAAAGGCATGTGCTGAAACATACCCCCCCACCAACCACTGCACTGTCAGACCCCTGACAGCAGCCCAGTTCAGAGCTAAGAGATCCCACTCCATTTACATCACTACTTCCACCATTTGTCTTCACCCCAAACACAAAAATGATGTTCCCATGGCAACCATGAATCAACAAATGGCTCCAGTGAGGTGACCTATGTGTGTGTGCACATGCCCACATGCACATTTGCCTAGTAGTCCTAACTAGCAATGGGAGGGTGGTCACCACTGCTTCTTCATCCTCTTGAGGACACCTCAGCCTCTTACCATGCAGAGTGGTTTTTAGGGTGACCTCCTGCCAATGGAAGGAGACCCCTTCTAGGTTATGGTGGTATTGGTTCAGTGTATGTATCTTGGCTTGTGTTGAATTTTGTCAAATGCCTACTGAGATGACTGTATAGTTTTTTTTTTGCTTTAATTTAGTGATGTGGTTGATACATTGCACTAGCTAATTTTTCTCCACTTGTCAAACCAACCTTGCACTCCTGGGGTAAATTCATGTGTTTACAGCGATAATTTTTTTCATATTTCATTAGCTCTAATTTCTTGAAGATTTTTGCATCATATTCATCAAAGGCGTTGGTCTTAGCATTCTGTTCACTCATGTTTGTTGGTTCTGGCACACAGTAATCCTGATTTCACCATGCCCAGCATTGTTGTTTGTGTTTACTGGGGATTAAACTCAGGATCTTGCACTTGCAAAGCAGGCGCTGGAACCACTGAACTAAATCTCTGGCTGAGAATTTCATATATTCTTACATCAACCTGTGTGAATGTCAAGCAGATAAAATGTGAAATTATATTTTCAGAATACTTTAATGTAAACAAATCTGTGAATATCTACTTGAGTCTCCTGTGATTATGTAAACTGTAATTTTAAAAATGGCTTATCTTGTGCTGGGCATGGTGGCCGATGCCTGTAATCCCAGCACTTGGGAGGCAGAGACAGGAGGATTGCTGAGTTCAAGGTTTGCCTGGGCTACATAGTGAGCTCAGGGCCAGCCTGAACTATAAAGCGAGACCCTGTCTCAAAAAAAAAAAAAAAAAAAAAAAAAAAAAAGAAATGGCTTATCGTGGAATAAGGTAGCTAGTCAAGGAAAAAATTTCAATTGTGCAGAAAGGTCCCTAGGGAAAAGGCTTCATAGATGAATGGGCCGCATGGTTTCCAACATGCCGTTTGCTTTCCTTGGGCAAGAAATGGTGCCAGCCAATGTTTCCATCCATCACTGTCTGATGTCTGCACACCATAAGGTGTTCTACCCATCAGAGTCTCACTGTGACAAGAGCGCTTAGATATGATCAGGAGAAAGAAGAGAGTCCTCATGGCACTGCTCTGTGTCCAGGTCTTTGTGTCTTCATTTTCTTTAAAATTCAAAGATTTATTACTAGATTTTCTCAGGCCTCACAATTAAAAGGTACTGGAGCCATACCAAGAGCTCCAAGAAGAATTTCAGAGTCTTAAATTGAGCAACAGAGGAAAATAGACTCATCAATCAAAAATTCTTTCATTCCTTGCCTTTATAATTAACCATAAATCATGGAAATCTAAAGGCAAAATTAAGGCAATAAAAGATTTTCCAGTAGTTCACCTTATCCTGGGAACAAGGCCTCACAGAAGCCCAGATGTACTTATTATAGCTCAAAACAGCTGTTGGTGGCTTTGAAACCCAGGGCCTCAACCCTCACTGCACAGTCTGCCTGGACCCCAACCACCACACTTGGGAACTGTCCAGATGTCCTGAAACCTACATGGAACAAAGCCTGGCAGTGTAGAACAGGCAGAGATGAGAGCAAGCGGGCAGAGAGGGTGATGCCCTCAGCAAGATTCTAACAGTTTTTATTGAAAAGTAAAACTGAGGAAGTGGGTGAGACACAGCAGGAAATGCTAATGCTAATCCACCACTCCAGAGCCTGTCTCCATAAACCCAATACCTTTCCCACATTTTTTAATTTATAGGAATTAAGACCAATAACTACATACGAGATGGAGGGATCATTTTACAGGCACATACTCACAAGTTACCAGCATGCCTGAAAATTTCATCTCTGGAAAATATTAAGCTATCCCTGTACCAGTAACAAAAACAGACTCAAAGGGAACAAAAGTGAAATTCTGGGTTAATTATTTGCATAAAAGGGAAACTATGTTTTTTTTTTACATGGGGACTTTCTCCCATGAGATTCCCTGAAAGAGATACTTTCAAGAATCACAAATTTGTCAGGGCTGTGTACACCACCAGTCCTTCCCAATGCCTGCCTCTCTCACCTAGCTAAATCCCAGGAGTCCAGACCTCCACTCCCACTTTAATAGCTGGAAAACATAGTCATTAAATACTTGCAGCAATGTATTCTCTAAACTATGCCAATTATTTTTATGAACCTTGATTTTAACTATGATTACTTCTAGTTATTTGGGTCTCTAGTTAGTGTGGAGTAATTAAACTAGGCTTGTTCTGATGCAGACCCCTTGAAAATGAAGAAAAGCACTGTGGATATATCACTCTTCTTGCCTTCCCATAAATGTATGATCATACTCATTCACAAAACAACCATCTCTTGAGTGTTCTTTAAGACAAGTCATGCTGGTCTATGCCCATACCACCCTCGAACACCTGATCTTCTCTGATCTCAGAAGCTAAGCAAGGTTGGGCCTGGTTAAGACTTGGATGAAAGGAAGGCAGGCCATGCTCTGGGTTCTGGAGATTTGGCAGCTAGGCCAATAACAGTGATCAGATAACCAATCAAACACAAAATAAAGACCATGCGAGGATATGGCCAATTCAAGCCTTCCCTCCTTCTTGGGTTTTGTGGTAAATAAAGTACATGATACAATCACATAGACTATGAGGACATGAAGTATCTCTATTCAAAGGCTCCTCATAGGCAAACCCTGAGCATTTAGAAGTATGCCAGTTATGAACAGACAGTCAGGAATTGCTCCATGCCACTTCCCTTCTTTGTTTTTACCAGAGTTACCCCTAGTATTTCTGATAATCTAGTCAGTAACTGAGAGAAATGAGTGATGGTCAGCCGTCTCCTCTGAACAAGATAGGCTAGTCCCTCTTCTCATGTAGCTGCTTATGTTCTCCTACAAGGAAAAAGACACAATCCTTTTGGAGAATTATGTGCTATAAGGAATGAATCAGGACAGAGTGAGAGAGGATTACTTTGAACTGAGGGATCTAAGTGGGTCTCTCAGAGCTGTTAATTGTGAACTGAGACTTCAAAGATAGGAAGTCACCCCTGACAAAATATCTGGAAACTCACTCTGGTCAAGATTAATGAGGGCAAAGTCCCAAAGGAGAACAGCTTGATATGAAATAGAAATCACTGAAAAGTAGAAAAAAGTGCCTTATAGATGGCTGGAGAACACTGGTGGGCAGGAGGTGGTGGAAGCTCAGTGTGGGCAACAATAGGCGGGGCTATTGTTCTGGACACCATGAACAGAGGACCTCATTCTGGGTAGGATGGAGTACTACAGAATGACACAAGTGGATAGTCATGTGTCTGGTGGGCTCAGGGACCACCTGGTAGCAGGGGAGGCAGGAGGCTCTGCTAAGGTAGCCAGGCAAAAGGGCAGGTGGCCTGCAAACATATGGTGAGAGAAAGTAGAAAGAAAAAGCAGGAACTGTGTTATGCATTAATACTATGATCAGAATACATAGATTGAATCCTAGTAAAGATGTTTTAAAAATGTACAGCCAAGTCTTCATCAGTTGTAGATTTACTATGTACTGAGTTATTATTATCCTAATCAATTTATCCTAATGCCAGAACTTCCTTCTAAACAAACAAGATGTATGGTGGGGTGGAAGGAGAAACAAAAGAAGACAAGGCATGAGGTTCTAACTGCTGGCACAGGACTCCGGGGGACACAGGAGCAAAACGCCCTGTATGTAAATGGTTAAACCCCAGCCCCACACATCCCCATCACACCTCCTAGGGACCCACTGGGCTCTGCTTCTTAGAAGAGTAGACTGTGCTTTACTGAAGATACTTGAAAGGAAAGAAGATCCATTTGACAAAGAAGCTAAATCCAATCTCTGACACTTCTAGACATGGACACAGTTGGAATAGAACCCAAGAAAGAAGAGGGGCCATTTCCAAAGGGAAGCCCTGCTTACCTGTACAAGTTAAGCTTCCCATCTTTAACTTACAGACCAAAAGGCGTTTCCTCCTTAGTAATGGTTCTTTCTTACTTCTGTCTCCATTCCAGGTCCTCCTTTCCTATTGTGGACCCCTCTTTCTTGGTTTATTCATGTAAGCTTGCAGAACTGACTCTGCATAAACATGAACATATGTTCTCGCATATGCAGTCATAGTGCTCAACATTGTTTCCTCTTCTTCTTCAGAACATACGGTGAATGGTATTCCTTCCATGACACAATTCCACATATTATAGGCTGCCAGAGTAACAAATAGGCCATACCATTTCTAGTATTCAGTTGTAATTTCATACTGTTTTACCTTGATAAAGGACATCTACACATCTCTGCATAAGAAAAATAGTATTTTCAGAAAGAAATTCAATTTTCCCTAATTTCTTAAAATATTTTGGTATTGCCGGGCATCGTGGCTCACGCCTGTGATCCCAGCACTCGGGAGGAAGAGACAGGAGGATTGCTTAGTTTGAGGCTTGCCTGGGCTACATAGTGAGCTCAGGGCCAGCCTGAACTGCGAAGCGAGACCCTGTCTCAAAAAAAAATATTTTGGTATTTTTAGTACTTTATCATTAATTAAAAAGCTTATGACAGGGCTGGAGATTTAGCTCAGTGGCTCCAGCGCCTGCCTCGCAAGCACAGGGCCCTGGATTCAATCCCTGGTAACCACATACAATGCTGGGCATGGTGACTCATGCCCACCAGCCATCAATATCACATACCACAGTGCCGGGCATGGTGGCTCTCGCCTGTAATCCCAGCACTCAGGAGGCAGAGGCAAGAGGATTGCTGAGTTCAAGGCTTGCCTGGGCTATATAGTGAGCTCAGGGCCAGCCTGAACTACAAAGTGAGACCCTGTCTCAAAAAAAAAAAAAGCGTAGGACATAATTCACATGTGATTAAGATATACATTGTCAACATACACCAAAGATTTTATATTACACCTCTATTTCAAATCCAAAGCCCATAAGAAAATAGGTATAGACATGCAAAAACTTAAAGCATTCTGTACCCTTGAGACTTTTCTGAGAAACATCATGAAAGGTAATTTTTCCCTAACCAAGAAAAAATAAGATTTTTCAGTGAGAGAACTGGCAGTCACATCACACCATATGCATTGCAAACAAATCAAACTTGGCCAAAAAGGGAGGGGCACAATGCTCTTCAGTTTGATACTCAAGAAATATGGTTTGAAGCATTCACAAAACAAATGAAATATCTTGCTATGTTAGAAAGTTCCAATGTAATACATATGCCAACTAACACAGATTATTTTTATACTAAGTGAACACCAACACGTTTCCTCTTCCTAACAAACAGGAAGAAAATCATACATAAGGGGCAATGTTATCATTTCTGAAAATATAGGTCCACTACTAGTACAGCAAACTTTTTCATAGAACAATGTCATTTCTAGACATTTGCAAAAGTCCTAAAGTTAGTATATTTATACTACATTGTTTTTCATTTCACACAATTGATTACAGAATAAATGATTTTATATTCAAAGAGAATGTGGTAGGGGAAAGTAACAAGGGGAAAAAATAAATAGGATTTGAAAAGAAAAAGAAAGCACATGTATAAAGGGGATGGGGAGTGGTGTGGTAGATAGAGATATGGGTAAAAATGAGAATTAACTCATGTCATATACTGGTACAAATTCCCCAATGCTGAGTGTGACTGTGAGCTGTCTATAAAATGTACCAATAAATAATTCAATTAAAAAAGAATGATTTTAAACAAAAGAAGTCAAAATCTTTACACAAAAATGCCAAAGTTTGTTAATGAATGACAAAACTGGAGGTAAAAATGTTATGAGAAATAAAGTATGTACATTTTCTCAAAGTATCTATATCAAAGTACCTATTATTCATAAAATAAAAATATTAAATCTATGATAGCAAAACCTGATATGAAATGTTATTCATTATTAAATTAACCAAGATAACTGGAGCAAACTAATACCATTATGTCATAGTTATAAAAAAAGAAATATCTTGCCCCATTTGATGCCAGAGCTGTGCAGAGACAGACAAGTTCACGGGGAGCCTAGACAATAAAGGAGGCCCACGCTATTACTGGTACCCAGGGCTGTAGCTTGTCAGCCAGACCCCTTCCCACACCAGAGGTGTGTGGAGACAGACTAGGCAAGATAAAGGTTAGGCAATGTCTCTTTTTACTATTGTGGTTAGCTTAGTATATTGTTGTTGCTGATTTTGATGCTGTTGTTACTCTTTTGATTTCTTCATTCTGAAATAACTTTTTTTTTTCATTTTTCTACTTTGCCGGTACTGAATCTATCCAACTCTCTGGGTTTCTGTCCTTTTAATTGCTTTCATCTTTATAGAGGAGGGAAACTAGTATCTGGTTTGCCTTCTACTGCTAGTCCCACTGTTCTCCTCTTGTTCCCATGCCCTCTCATGTCTTCTAGTTGAAACCAATACCCAAAAATAAAAGGCTCTCAGCCTGCCCTAATTCCTTTTGTTAGTATAAGAAGGTGTGCTAAGTCTCCAGTGGTCCTCCAGTTTTTAGTTGGTACTGTCTTATATATGTCCCTTTAGCCTCTGTTATCTTTTGGTATGTATGAGGTTCTCAAGATCTATGAGATCTTTATAAGTTTGCTAACCCTATTTCTAAACTTTCATTCTCCTTCTATCTTCCTACCTCCCCAACTCCCCAGTAACCTTTTCTTCCCAAAGGGTACTGCTGGTACATTTAAGGGGCTGTATGTCATAAACATATTGCTGATTAATCAAATTTTGGCATATGGGCATAGAGGTAACTCATGAGTTTAAAGTCTTCAGAATAGAAATTATCAAAACTTTTCATTTCTTTTACTGTGTTTGATACTGTTGATGGTATTGATTGTATTATGGCAACAAATATAACGTGATTGTTCTGTTCAAATACCTCCCATGGTGTACCAGAAGTGAGAACTCTCAAAGGTCAATACTGATTCAAGGACAACCCAGGAAGGAACCAGTTCCTAAGGGTCCCAATTATAGGAAGAAAGAGACTTGCAACAAACATTGCCCAGATACCAGGCAAGGAATTAAACAAATGATATTAGCAACAACAAAACAATAGAAATGAAAGAAAATCAAAAAGACAGACACAAACATCACCACCACAGGGAAATTCAGGGAAAAGTAAAATAGAGGAAACTGAAACCTAAACACTAGGACTCTCTGAGATGCTAACAAAAGCAGAACTAGTAAAATGGAAATCAGAACTCATCTCTGAGTTGAAAACAGAGGTACTGTCCACAGTGAAAGACTTCATTAGAGAAGAGATAAGCAAGATGATAGAATCTAAGATACCAAAAGCAATGGAACCTCTAAAACAGCTTCTAGCAGAGCTCCAAGTGATGAAGAAGGAGAACGAAAGTTTGTGAAGTAGGATGAATGAAGCTGAAAATTGAATTTTACATCTAGAGGACAGGATGGGAACCAATGAACAGGAAAGACATAATCTATGGAAAAGGGCAAGGGACCATGAGAAAGCAATCCAACAGCTTCTAGACAATTCAAAGAAGAATAACATAAAACTGACTGGAGTCACTCAGGAAGCAGGAGACAGTGCAAAAGACATTTAAAAAAAAAACCTGTTGACAGATATAATGGCAGAAAACTTCACAGGAAAAGAAATGAACATAGAGGGCCAGAGATTTAGCTCAGTGGTTCCAACACCTGCCTCATAAGCACAAGGGCCTGAGTTCAATCCCCAGTAACCATATACAACAATGCTGGGCATGGTGACTCATGCCCACCACCAATCAATACCACATACCACAGTGCTGAGCATGGTGGCTCATGATTACAGCATGATGCTGTAATCCCAGCACTCGGGAGGTAGAGACATGAAGATTGCTGAGTTTGAGGCTTGCCTGGATTACATAGTGAGCTCAGGACCAGTGTAGACTACAAAGCGAGACCCTGTATCAAAAAAAAAAGAAAAAAGAAAAGAACTGAACATACAGATAAGTGTGGCCTATAGGACTCCAAAAGGCTGTCACACAACAATATCTACACATGGACAGATAATTGTCAAGGTTCCACATACATAACAAAAAAAATGACAGACTGAAAGTAGTTAGAGAAAGAAAAAAATTTACCTACAAAGGGAAGCCTGTTAGTATCACAGCAGATTTTCAACACAAATACTGGAAAAGGGGGTAAGTAAGGAATAAAAGAGCCAAGAACAGGGAAACATGGCAACTCTACTTCTGTCCATATCAGTCATAAACATTAATGTCAATGGACTCAATGGCCAATTACAAGACAGACTGGAAGACTGGATCAAGAAACAAGATCCTACAATCTGTTGCATACAGATAACACACCTACTCAAGAAGGAAACCCATAGACTGAAAATAAAGGCATGGAAAACAATTCTCTATGCCACAGGAAACTGCAAAAAAAAAAAAATAGGAGTGGCTATCTTGTTTACAGATAAAATATATTTCAAACCAAAACAGATTAAGACAGACAAAGAAGGTCACTATATTCTCCTACAGGGAACAATCCAGGAGAAAGAAATAATAATCATAAATACTTATGCAGCAAACTTTAATGCACCCAACGATTATAAAACAAACATTAGTGGACATGAATATACATTCTTCTCAGGTGCTCATAGATCATTCTCCAAAATAGATCACATCCTAGTCCTTAGAAGAGGTTTAAGTAAATACAAAGGAATTGAAGTTATCCCCTGCATACTATCAGACCATAGTGCCTGGAAACTGGAACTGAATGGCAAAAGAAATTCCAAGATCCTCACAAACACATGGAAATCGAACAACACTCTGTTGACCAACTAATAGGCCACAAGAGAAATTAAAGAAGACATCAAACAGTTTCTACAATTAAATGATAACCCCAATACAACATACAGGAATTTATGGGACACAATGAAAGCAGTTCTATGAGGGAAATTCATAGCAGTCAAAGCCTACACTTGGAAAATAGAGCAAACTCAAATAAACAATCTAATGCTGAATCTCGAGCTACCAGAAAAAGAGGAGCAAGACAAACCCAAAGCTCATACTAGGGAGGAAATTATAAGGCTCAGAGTAGAAATTAATGCAGTGGAGACCAAAAGAATACAAAGAATCAATTAATCAAGAGTTGGTTCTTTGAAAGGATAAATAAAATTGACAGACCCTTAGCCAACCTTATCAAAGGAAGGAAAAGGCTCAAATCTATGCTATTATGAATGAAAATGGGGAAATCACCACAGATCCAGTGGAATTCCGAAGGACAATTGTTGGGAACATATTTTGGGAGAAATAACTGGAAGGTCAAAATTGATCAGGCCTTCCTGGTGCAGAGGGACTTTGAACTCAATTTACCTTCACCTCGGCTAACAACAAAGATTCAGGTTGTCCCACACAAGGTGATGCTTCAAGGAAGAACTACTCCATTGCCAGGGTCCGCCCTGCCCTGAGGGAATCTTCATCTGCATAATGTCTCTAGGACTATTGGAGGTGTCTGCCCTGCCCACTGGCTCTTTGTTACATTCTGTTACTCTAAAGGTGCTGAATAAAAAGTGTGGCAGGGTTGGGCCTGGGGTCTTTTGCTACCCAGAGTAGCATGGATCAGGCCCAAACTCAACTTCTCTAAATCTCATTTCTGCCTAATTATAAGTTATTATTTCGCCATGTGCTATCAACTCACTGGAGACCAGAATCTAATGCAGAGGTTCTAGTTACATTTCCTTCCCCTGGTTCCCACAGACAACAAACACATATTTTAAAAAACTGTACTCCAAAAAGACAGAAAATCTAGAAGAAATGGATAGATTCCTAGACACATGAATTTCCAAAGCTGAACGAAGAGGATATAAAAATGTTAAAAACCCAATATCAATCTATGAAATTGAAAAATGTAATAAAAAACCTACCAACAAAGAAAAGCCCTCATCCTGTTGGCTTCATTGCTGGATTCTACAAAACTTTTAAAGAAGAGTTAATGCTACCACTTCTCAAGCTCTTTAATGAAATTGAAAGAAAAGCAGTATTCCCAAATTCACTCTTTGAAGCAACCATTACCTTGATTCGAAAAGCAGAGAAAGATCCAATCAAAAAAGAAAACTATAGGCCAATCTCTCTAATGAACATTGATGTAAAAATCCTCAATAAAATACTGGCAAACAGAATTCAGAGTTATCAAGAAAATCATACACCCTGATCAAGTCGGATTCATGCCAGGGATGCAAGGCTGCTTTAACATATGTAAATCAATTAATGTAATGCACTATATTAACAGGTTCAATGACAAAAAAAAAACATGTGGTCATCTCAATAGAGAATGCAGAAAAAGTATTTGACAAAATCCAACATCCACTCATGATGAAAACCCTACAGAGAATCAGAACAGATGGACTTTATCTCAAGCTAATACAAGCTATTTACAAGAACACAACTGCCAGAATCATACTAAATGGGCAAAAAGCCTTTTACACTAAGATCAGGAATTAAACAAGGATGTCCGCTGTCACCACTCTTGTTCAATATAGTGCTGGAAACATTAGCCATAGCAATCAGGCAAGACAAAGAAGTAAAAGGAATAAAGATAGGTAAGGAAGAAGTTAAACTCTCATCATTCACCAATGATATGATCTCCTATATAGAGGATCCTAAAAACTCAATCAAAAGTTTGCTAGATTTAATTGCCAAATTTAGTAGTGTTGCGGGATACAAGGTCATGCTCAAAAATCAACAACCTTTGCATACACAAACAACAGACTCACTGAAAGAGAAATTGGGGAGTCATTCCCTTTCACAATAGCATCCAAAAAAAAAAAAAACCATACCTAGGAATCTTTCTAACAAAGGGAGATGAAAGACCTGTACTCTGAAAACTATAGGACTCAGAAAAAGGAGGTAGAAGAGGATATCAGAAAATGGAAAGACATCTCTTGTTCCTGGGAAGGGAGAACCAAATCAAAATGGCTATATTCCCACAACTACTATACAGATTCAATCATCAAAATGGCTATACTCCCACAAATACTATACAGATTCAATCCAGTCCTGATTGAAATCCCAACACTATACTTCACAGAGACAGAAAAAATAATCCAAAAATTCATCTGGAACCACAAGCGACCTAGAATAGCAAAAGCAACTCTAAGCGACCAGGACAAGGCAGGGGGTATTATAATGCCTAACTTAAAACTGTACTATAAAGACACTGTGATAAAAACTGCATGGTACTGGCAAACTAACAGAGCTGAGAACCAGTAGAATAATTAGAAGATCCAAAAACAAATCCAGATACACTAAGCCACCTTATCTTTGACAAAGGAGCAAAACATCCTCAATGAAGGAAAGACAGCCTCTTTAATAAATAGTGCTGGAAAACCTGGGCTTTAACCTGCCAAAAAATAAAGCTAGACCTGTCTCTTTCACCATGTACTGAACTAAAATCACAATGGATTTGAGACCTAAACATTAAAACAGAAACAATAAACCTGCTGCAAAACAGGTTAGGTAGAACTCTTGGAGACATTGGCTTAGGCAGAGACTTCATGAACAAAACCTCTATAGTATGAGAACTAGCAGAAAGAATCAACAAATGGGGGCTGGAGATTTAGCTCAGTGGTTCCGGCGCCTACCTTGTAAGGGCAAGGTCCTGAGTTTGATCCCAGTAACCACCTATATAATGCTGGGCATGGTGACACACCCACCAGCAATCAATTCCACATACCACAGTGCCGGGCGTGGTGGCTCACGCCTGTCATCCCAGCACTTGGGAGGCAGAGGCAGGGGGATTGCTGAGTTGGAGGCTTGCCTGGGCTACATAGTGAGCTCAGGGCCTGCCTGAACTACAAAGCGAGACCCTGTCCCCCCCCAAAAAAAATCAACAAATAGGATCTCATCCTATTAAAAAGCTTCTGCACAGCAAAAGAAACCACTGGCACAGCTAAAAGACAACCAACAACATGGGAAAATAATCTTTACTACCTGTTTGGTAGAAAAAGGGCTACTATCTATAATATATATAAATGTTAAACAAATCAGTCCCCCCCAAGTTTGTGATATAGGCAGATGTTGGATCCATTTTCCATGACCTCTATTTATTTTTATTAAGTTGAATTCTTTAGGGGTACATTTTATATATAGCTCATGGCCTCTTACTATTGTTAAGGTATCTCTGAGTACATGATTACCTGCATCAACCCTATTACCCAGTTCTGACATCTCTCAACATTGGTTGTTTCCATGCCCAAACTTTCAATAGAATATTTTGGTACCTAGATTTCTTTTCATGAGTTCTAATTCTTTGCTAAATTTGTGTTCATTTCTTGAATCATTTTGCCTCACTTTACTGGTTTTATTTGTGTCATCTTTAATCTCACTGATCAGTCTTGTTATTAAGTCTAATATATGTTTAATTATGTCATCCTCAAGTTCACTGAATTTCTTTGATTTTTCTTTAATCATTTCCTACAATTTAGCTATTTAGTTTTTGTTTTCTCATTTATGCATCTTGGTCCTGCTTTTGAGAAGGAATTCTGTTACTTGTTTTCTGTGTGTGTGTGTGTGTGTGTGTGTGTGTGTGTGTGGTGTGCATGCATGTGCACATGCAAGCACACCAGCTGCAGGCTACAGTTTAATTACAGTGGACTTTGTTGCTACACAGCGATCTTTTCAGTTAGTGAGTGTCTGCTTTCCAGTGATGTGATCTTGGCTCTATTTCCATTTTAGCATTTATTTTCCACTCTGACTTACTTGTCTTAATAGGATTAAACCTGATCACTCTTTTGCAAGAAGAGAATCCTGACCAGTTATAACAATGGCAGCAAATTTAACAACATATCGCATTAATACTTATTTCTAACAATTTCATTCCTTTATCAATGACTGTTTCAGATAGTCCTATACTGCCACTAAGGGATGGGGAGTCTGAGGAAGGGAAGCTGGCTGAGTCAGTAAGAGAGGAAGAGAATAGAAACACTAGTGAATTAAAATCACACAGATCAGCCTCCCTTAGAATTGATGGTTTGAATGAAGAGCTAGTGTGAATAGAGTCTGAGAGAATATTGTGGGAGGAAGAGGAGGGATAAAGAAGAAGGAGTATGTCATTAGAGACTAAGCAAAGCTGCAGTACTGCTAAAACCTGTCAATTTGTTGATGGTTTATGTCTGGATCCTCTGTGCATAAACTGGTGAAGATTACCCTGACATGCACATAGCAGGTGCTATTTCAGTGTCAGTTAATTCTTATTCTCCTTTGCACATATGCACATGCCACCTATACATATGCCAGATGAAAAGATTAAAGGGAGAGAGATGGAAGGTAAAGAGATAAGAAAGAGAAGAAAAGAAAAAGGAAAACAAAGGAAAAGTGACAAAAACTTGGAAAAAATACAAAAGAAACAGCTACACATGTCCAGAATTTGAACCAGGAAAAAAAGCTAAACTACCAAGAAAATGAACATATAAAGCTCTAAAGTTTAAAAATGCTTCTGTTCACATTTTTGCCAACAAAACTGCCTACATGGTATTTTTCTTGAAATAAAATTGCACAATAAATTAACTCAATGTGTGATTTCCCTGTGTGGACTATAAATACCAGCAAGAAGAAAGTTGCATGTGGCCTGGGCCCACCCTGTGTTTTCTCACTAACAACCATCTGGGCAGAGCCAGCTTTACCAGGAATCTGTCATCCACCACCTGAGTTTCCCTGCAAGTTTCCTTGGGTGATATTCCAAGACCTCCCATGCAAGCCTGAAACCACATGGAGACCAGGCCTGTACTTTATTATCTTTTCTATCTTAATGAAGCCCTTGGCTATACTGTTTACAGTTTGAGATATGAAAGAAAACTACCATAAATTTATTTTTCCTTCTTTACAATTCCACAGATAGAAAATTCATTCTTACCACAGATCTTAGCAATATTCACATAAGTATGTTTTCTTTTCATTACTTGAGCTGAGAACCATCACCTGAAAGGGATATGTCACCATTTCTTTTTGGCACATGCGAGTTGCCTGCCTCACTCCTCTTGCACTATGTGGCCAGTATTAACTAAAATAAGTGTTTTGTGGTATAACTTGATAGTCATCTGATGACCATTTGGTCACAAAGTACCTAGCCGGTGGACAGCACCCACAGCATGGAGATGCGGAGAAGGAAGGGTGCATATCCTGATGAGACAAAGCAGACACACAAGACTCTATCACACCACTCAGAATGGCATAGAACTCAAAGTTTCTAAATTGTTTCTAATTTTTGGTTTTGTTTAATGATTTGGGGCAATGGTTGACCATGTGTGTATACTGCCATGTAATATAATTCATAGATGTTCCCTACTAAGTGTCTTTCTACACCTATCTCTGACTAAATTAACCCCTACAAAATGGATTCAACAATCACCCTTATCCAGAGATTCACTATCATACTTTCAGTTACTTCTGGTCAACAATCAAGTGAGGCCAATAGAACACAAAACAGTCATGGCCAAAAGAGCTTCTTCATGCTACATTATTCTTAAAATTCTAGAAGTTCAACACATATACAAAAACCTTAAAAGCTATTAGGGAAAAGTAACAAGTCACATAATCCATTATGATCACAGTATACTTCTGTATACAAATCTTAAAAACCAAGAGGGCTTGAAGTGAAGCATTTCAAGCCATTAAAAATAACAACTTCTAACCGGGAAGTATGCAAATATACAGAACTTCCCATTAAAATTGGTCTGAAAATGAGGAATTTTCATGGCAAGGAACACCTCAAGAATTCATGACCACCAAATTAGCATATCAAAAAAATCATCAAGTATGTCCTAGAAAGGGAAAATGAATCCAACGATGAAGTCAGAAACTCAAGAAGGTAAAATGAATGAATATACCTGGCAGGATAAGCAGCTGAACAAAGGCAGCAAATAAGAAAATCAGCTACAGAAAAATAATGCAATAACAGGAATGTCAATACCTGTCAATAATAATTCTCAGTGTGAATGGTCTCAATCAAAAGACAGAGATTGGCAGAGTGAATCAAGAAACAAAATCCAACAATATGTAGACACAAGAATACATTTGATCTAAAAATATATTCACAGATTAAATAATAAAAGCTGGATAACAACATTCCATGCAATACCAATCCAGAAAGCAAAAGTGCTATCCTAATTTCAGACAAAGTGAATTTCAAGCCAAGACTAATCAGAAGAGACACCTATCACTACACAGTAATTAAGAAAACAATTCAACAAGAAGTGTTAACAATTATAAATGTATATTCACCAAATACTGGCACATCCAACTTCATAAAACAAATAGTGAACAGGAAAAATCAGTTAAACACCAAAACAACTGTAATGGGAGACCTCAATATTCCCAAAGTCATTCCTGGAAGGAAGTGAGAGAGGGGAGCAATGCCTAGTTCCTGCAGTGGAAGACCTCCAAAATGTACTGGGAAGCAAGCCTAGCTGCTGACGTGCTAGATACCTGAAATGTGAGTTCATGTTCTCTAAAACTGAAGAACAAATTTTAGGAACTTCGAATGTTAAGAGTAGGCAAAACTTTATTTGAGAAAGAAAGTTTTTGCCTAAGAAACAAAAGTGGGACTTGAAAATGAGTGACCCACACCCTCCACTTCCCAGGGTGCTTTTATGGAGCTAAGCCACAAGGTAAAGCAGGTTTAAGGTGGGCCAAAATTACAGCTAACTAGTAATATGACAAAGAGTCACTTAGGTAATATTGGTACAATGAGAAATCACAAAATGGACAAAGCCATGATCAACCAATAAGATTACAACAAGTATAGTCACTTAGATAATACTGATTAAATAAGGATCTAATGAGAAATCAAATTAAGTAACAAGAATACAATAATTTTTAGTTAGTACTCTTTTCTTGGAGAGGTAGGTCAAAGTTCTGGCCCTTCATCCTGGGACACTGGTGCCTACTTAGAATATCAACCACTGCCATTTGTCCTAGGCAGACTGGTGCCTATTTAGAATATCAGACCGATGTCTACTTAGAATTTCAATCATGCTGAATATCAATAATGCCTACAGGGTAGGGGTAGTTTTCTCCTCCAGCAACTTGAACTTTAAGCAATCTCTTTGACTATTTTTCATGTTGGCTCTTCCCACGTGAGCATTTCAGGAACAGCCTATCTTTCTGCAAGATGTCTAACTAGCTTACCTATCTATAACAGAATATTACTCTGATTCCAAAAAAAGAAGAGGACCCAAACAAAAAAGATCTACAGACCAATCTCTTCAATAAATACAGATTCAAAAATCCTCAATAAGACACTGGAAAACAAAATGCAGCAAACTACCAAACAGATCATACATCATGACCAAGTAGGATTCACTCTAGGGATGCAAGGATGGTTCAACATCCTCAAATCAATAAATGTAATATATCACATAAACAGAAGCAAGGAAAAAAATCAAATGATCACCTCAACATATAAAAAAAGCATTTAACAAAATGCAGCATCCATTCATTTTTGAAATAATGAAGAAAGTAAGAAATTAAGGTATTTGTTTCAAAATGATAAAAGTTATCTAACAAATGATGCTGGGGAAACTGGCTACCCACATGTCAAATGTTGAATTAAGAGCCATATCTCTCACCATACACTGAACTACAATCAAAATGGATTAAAGATATAAATATTAGAAAAGAAACAATCTTCTGGAAAACAAAATAGGTAAACCTCTTAAAGACACAAGTGTAGGAAAAAGATTTTATGAACAAAACCACAACTATATAGGATATATTACAAAGAATCAACAACTGAGATCAGGTCAAATTAAAGAGCTTCTTAGAAAGTGAGGCCACCATATGTATAGTTTTTCTTCTTTTTCTTGGATGATTTCACTCATAGCTAGTCATTTACTGTAAATTCACTAATCTTACTCTCAAAGTTTAGAAGCTATGCTTTGGCATTCCTGTGTCCCCGCAGTAGTGCTAGGGAAACAACACGTTGTTCTTTCTGTCCTCATAATGGGAATCAAACTTATGCTTCCCAGGCAGATACCACTGAACTAAACCAGCCCAACATATTATTACTTTTAAGAATTTTAATTTAGTTTCTCATTTTACTTGTCATAATAGTGAGGCTGATCCTAAAATTTATCAAATACTATACATGAAGAAGGTGCTATCGATAAATTCATTAAGATGATAGGTGGAAAAGTGACCTTAAAGTTATAGTTTTCATATGTAAGGAGAGAGCAACTAACTACTTTCTGTATGTGCTACCAGAGACAGTGGTAACACACAAGTCTGCATGACTGAAAGAAACTGACTTCCAGGGAAATGGTCAATGCAGGGAAATAGCCATTCTTAGTAAATGTCAGCTCTAGTATCACTTTAAGCACCTATAATGAGAGCATTTAATAAGCTCTAAGTTTTATTAGTTGCCCTAAGAATTTGGTGTGATTAGCATTTAAACACGATTCACAAATTGTAAGCTGGTAAAAAAAAAAAACATGTTTTTGCTAACCTGTTGGAATAAACTGTAATTCTTTGGGTTTATCTCTTGATTAATGTGTTGATAGTAAAACCTATGTGGGCCTCAGTGAATCAAGGAAACTCTTTATGGTAAAATTTGCTGTGAAATCAGAGAGAATTATGATTAGCATTGTTAACTGACTTTGCATTCTCTGATTTACCTGGAACACTGATATTTTTTACTCTTCTTAAATTAATGGGAAAATGCTAGGGGAAGCCTCTTGAAAGCAGTGCCAAATCCTATATTATTTTTCTGTGTTAACTCTTATGTTCAAAAACTTGAATAAAAAAGGATTTTGCTATGCAATTTTTAATTAAGAAAACATCATAGAGTATTTTTGTAGGATTTCCTGAATAAATGAAATAAGCTTAACTATAAATGTAAAGTTATACTACCTTATGCTTTAAAATAGCACAAATATGATTATATTGACTGATTTTATACCTTTTAACTTGACCATAAGCTTCAGTTAACTAAATTAAGGACCTTTGATTTATTATGACTTATTTCCTAATAATTGTTTTCTTTTCTGCTGCCTGTGTATCTAAATTCACATTTATGCCTTTCTGTATTGTGTAAATACAGAAATATATTACATAACAAATGTCTAAGGAACAAATGTCTAAGGAACATTCTAAAAAAAACCATTGTGATGCATATATATAACTCAGAATGTATCTAATTTAACTTAAATGAAATGTACTTTGAATTATAAATTTAAGAATTAGACAAGATATTTCCAAAGTTTCCATTTCAGAATGATTTTAAAGTGAATATAAAGGACTAGATAATAGAGAACATTGGG
This sequence comes from Thryonomys swinderianus, assembly GCA_004025085.1. Lineage (NCBI taxonomy): Eukaryota > Metazoa > Chordata > Mammalia > Rodentia > Thryonomyidae > Thryonomys > Thryonomys swinderianus. The sequence continues at coordinate 48,313 of PVIC010005836.1, forward strand.
GTTTTTTTTGCCTTTCATATATTCTTAAGAAATTTATTTAACAATTCACTTTTCTTAAGTCCCAGAAAAACGTTTGCCAGAGCTATCACCCGGTGTTTTGATGGATCAAATTGAAATTTAGAAAATAATTTTCAGAATGTACCAAAACCCAATGCCAGGAATGGTGGCTCATGCCTATAATCCCAGAACTCAGGAGGCAGAGGCAGGAGGATTGCTGGGTTCAAAGCTTTCCTGGGCTACATAGTGGGCTCAGGGCCCTGTCTCAAAAGTAAAAAAAAATGTACCAAAACTCATCTGGAAAATTTAAATGGCACCTATGATTTTGATACAAATGAGCATTTAAAATGAAACTGATAAAAAACAATAAAAACAATAAAAAACAAAAAAAACAGAAAACAAACAAAACAACAACAAAAAGCACTAATGCAGTAAAGAGGCAACATACAGAATGAGAAAAATTTTCACTAGCTACTTCGCAAAGGATTAATCTCTAGAGTATATAAAGTCCTCAAAAATGTTAGACCACCCAAATTTTAAGGCCCAATTTAAAAATGAACATGTGAAATGAATAGACATGTTTTAAAAGAGAAATATAGGCTGAGCTGGACAGGCAGGAGAAGATTCCGGTGTGATTTCCTACACCCAGGGAGGTGGCCTATGGCTGGCCCCTACTCCATTCCAGAGCTACACTGAATTGGCCCAGGTGAGAGATTAGCCCAGTGCCAGTTCCTGCATCCTTCCACACTGGAGCTTCACTGAGACAGGCCAGGCAAGACAAAAGTTGAGCAATATTTCTTTTTGACTAATGCATTTAGGTTGTTATATTGTCATTGCTGATTTTGATGCTGTTGTTACTCTTGATTCCTTCACGTTGAAATAGCTATTTTTTCTTATTTTCCAACTTTGCTGGCACTAAAACTATCCAACTTTCTGGGTTTTTTGTCTTCATTATTACTTACATCTTTATAGAAAAGGGAATCTAGCTTCTGTTTTGCCATCTACTCCTAGGTCCCTCTACTCACCTCTTGTCCCTACACCCTCTCCTGTCTTCCTGTCAGAACCAATATGCACAAGTAAAAGACTCTCAGGCTGCCTTATTTCTTCTTGTGTATTATTATAAGAAGGTGTGCAAAGTCTCCAGGGATCTTACAGCACACAGTTGGTACTGTTTTATATATGTCCTTTTACTCTCTGTTACCCACTGGCATATATGAGGTTCTCAACATCTATGTGATCTTTATAAATCTGCTAACAGTATTTCATTCTCCTTCTGTTTCCCTACTTGACTGATTTCCCAGTGAATTTTATTCCCAAAGGGTACTGAAGATACATTTAAAATCTGCATGTTGTATACACATTGCTGATTAATTCTAAATTTTGGCATATGGACGTAGAGGTAACTCATGAGTTCAAAGTCTTCAGAATAGAAATTATCAAAACTTTTCATTTCATTTACTCTGTTTAACAGATATTGGCAAACAAGAAACTAAATAGAAAAGGGAAAAGCAAAGAAGAAAAGAACCAAGAACAGGGGAACATGGCAGCTCTGAATATGTCCATATCAGTCATAACCTTTAATGTCAAGGGACTCAGTGGGCCAATTAAAAGACACAGACTAGAAGATTGGACCAAGAAGCAAGATCCTACAATCTGCTGCATACAGGAAACACACCCAATCCAGAAAGAAATCCATAGACTGAAAACACACGGTTGGAAAACAATCCTCCACGCCACAGGAAATGGCAAAAAAGCAGGAGTGTCTATCTTGCTTGCAGACAAAATAGATTTCAAACCAAAACAGATTAAGAGAGAGAAAGAAGGCCACTATATTCTTGTACAGGGAACAATCCAAGAGAAAGAAATAACACTCATAATTATTTATGCACCAAAATCTAATGCACACAACTATATAAAACAAACATTAGTGGACATGAAAAGCCAGATAATCACTTATGCAATAGTAGTAGGGGAATTTAATACTCTACTGTCACAAATTGACAGATCAACTGGACAAAAAATCAATAAGGAAATACTTGAGCTAAATCAAACTTTTGAGCAAATGGATTTAATAGACGCCTACAGAATATTTCACCCTACAGAGTCAGAATATACATTCTCAGCTGCTCATGGATCATTCTCCAAAATAGATCACATCCTAGTGCATAGAACATTCTTAAGTAAATGCAGAGGAATTCAAGTTATCCCCTGCATGCTATCAGATCATAGTGCTTTGAAATTGGAGCTGATAGCAAAACAAATTCCAAGAATCTCACAAACACATGAAAATTGCCCACCCAATGGGCAACAGAAGAAATTAAAAAAGAAATTGAAGCCCCGCCTGTGCGTTTCCAGCGGACTGAAGGCACCAGCATGTACCGGCTGCTGAGACGGCCCCGCCTGTGCATTTCCTGGGAAAGAAGGCAGCGGCGCTTGGACCAAGACTGAAGGCAGCTGTGCGCAGACCCAGGGGCTGCAGGCGCCCGGCCTGTGCATTTCCAGCTGACTGAAGCAGCGGCACCCGGACCAGGCAGCTGCAGGCCCCGCTGTCCCTTTCCAGAATACTGAGGCAGTGGCGAGCGGACAAGGCGGCTGCAGGCCTCACCGTCCATTTCCAGTGGACTGAAGGCCAACCACCAGCCCACTGTATCCAGGAGCTGTGCAGTGAGGAGTCAGACATAGAGGTAAGTCATAAGCTCAAAGTCTCCAGAATAGAATCTAACAAACCTGTGTATCTTATTTACTGTGTTTAATACTGTTTTGGGCATTTATTGTATTATGGTAACAAACATGATGTGATTGTTCTGCTCAAATACCTCCCATGATGTGTCAGGAGTGAGAACTCTCAAGGGTCATTAGAGATTCAAGGAGGACCACCCCAGGAAAGTGCTGCATCCAAAGGGCCACAGATAATGGAAAGAGACCTGCAACAAACATTGCCCTGTAATCAGACAAAGAAGAGCATTAATAACAGTGAAAGAGTAGAAATGAGAAAATACACAAAAAAACAGACACAAAGATCACCACCACAGGGAGATTCAGAGAAAAGGGAAATAGGGCAAACTGAAACTGAAACACCAGGACTCTTGGAGATGGTAACTAAAGCAGATCTAGTAAAATGGAAAGCAGAACTCATCTCTGAGATCAAAAGAGAGATATGGTCCTTAGTGAAAGACATCATTAAAGAAGAGATCAGCGAGATGATAGAATCCAACTTAGCAGAAGCAATGGAACTTTTTAAACAGCTTCAAGCAGAGCTCCAGGGAATGATGAAGGAGAATGAAAGCTTGCACAGCAGGATGAGTGAAGCAGAGAACCGAATCTCAGACCTAGAGGACAGCATAGCAGCCAATGAGCAGGAAAGGTATAATTTATGGAAAAGAGCAAGGGACCATGAGAAATCAATTCAACAGCTTCTAGATGATTCAAAGAAAAATAACATAAGACTGATTAGAGTAACTGAGGAAGCAGGAGACAGTGTAAAAGACATAAAAAAGCTACTGTCAGAGATAGCAACAGAAAACATCACAGGAAAAGATATAAACACAGATAAATGAGGCCTATCGGACTCCAAAACACCACGACATAAAATTATCTATGCCTAGACACATAATTATCAAGGTTCCAGATGTACAACAAAAGAATGAAATACTGAAAGCAGTGAGAGAAAGGAAGAAAATCACCTACAAAGGGAAGCCCATTAGGATCACAGCAGACTTTCAACACAAACACTCAGTGCAAGGAGAGCATGGAGGGAAGTATTTCAAGCATTGCAGGAAAACAACCTCCAACCTAGACTGTTGTATCCTGCAAAACTATCTTTCAGAATAGATGGGGAAATAAGATACTTCCATGATAAAGAACACCTGAATAACTTCACAAACACAAAACCTGCACTCCAAAACATTCTAAACAACATCTTGGAAAAAAACACAGAAAATTCCATAGCCATGAGACCCAGGAGAGTGAATTCATTGGGGCAAACAAGAAACTAAATAGAAAAGGGGAAAAGCAAAGAAGAAAAGAACCAAGAACAGGGAAACATGGCAGCTCTGAATATGTCCATATCAGTCATAACCATTAATGTCAATGGCCTCAATGGGCCAATTAAAAGACACAGACTACCAGATTGGGTCAAGAAGCAAGATCCTACAATCTGCTGCATACAGGAAACACACCTAATTCAGAAGGAAACCCATAGACTGAAAATAAAAGGTTGGAAAACAATCCTCCATGCTACAGGAAACTGCAAAAAAGCAGGAGTGGCTATCTTGTTTGCACATAAAATACATTTCAAACCCAAACTGATTAAAAGAGGTAAAGAAGGTCACTATATTCTCGTACAAGGAACTATCCAGGAGAAAGAAATAACAATCATAAATATTTATGCACCGAACTCTAACGCACCCAACTATATAAAACAAACATTACTGGACATGAAAAGCCAGTTATCCATGAATACAATAGAAGTAGGGGATCTTAATACTCGATTGTCACAAATTGACAGATCAACTGGACAAAGAATCAATAAGGAAATAATTGAGCTAAATCAAACTTTGGAGCAAATAGACTTATTAGATGCCTACAGAATTTTTCACCCTTCAAAGCGAGAATATACCTTCTTCTCAGCTGCTCATGGGTCATTCTCCAAAATAGATCACATTCTAGTCCATAGAACAAGCTTAAGTAGATGCAAAGGAATCAAAGTTATCCTCTGCATACTATCAGACCATAGTGCCTTGGAACTGGAGCTGAATAGCAGAAGAAATTCCAAGATCCTCACAAACACATGGAAATTGAACAACTCTCTGTTAACCAACCAATGGGTCACAAAAGAAATTAAAGAAGAAATTAAACAGCTCCTACAACTATACAACAACCCCAGCACAGCATATGGGAATTTATTGGATGCAATGAAAGCAGTTCTGAGAGGGAAATTCATAGCAGTGAATGCCTACACTCGGAAAATAGAGCAAACTGAAATAAACAATCTAATGATGAACCTCACACAATTAGAAAAAGAGGAGCAAAACAAACCCAAAGCACATACTAGAGAGGAAATTATAAGGATAAGAGCAGAAATTAATGCAGTGGAGACAAAGAGAACAATACAAAGAATCAATGAATCAAAGAGTTGGTTCTTTGAAAGGATAAATAAGATCGACAGACCCTTAGCCAACCTATCAAACAAAGGAAGGAAATGGCTCAAATCCATGCTATAAGGAATGAAAATGGGGAAATCAGCGCAGGCCCAGAAGAAGTGCAAAGGATCATAAACACATATTTTGAAGATCTATACTCCAAGAAGATGGAAAATCTAGAAGAAATGGATAGATTCCTAGACTCATATGAACTTCCAAAGCTGAATGAAGAGGATATAAAAATGTTAACCAACCCAATATCAATCTGGGAAGTTGAAAATGTAATAAAAAAAACTACCAACAAAGAAAAGCCCTGGTCTTGACGGCTTCACTGCTGAATTCTACAAAACTTTTAAAGAAGAGTTAATACCAGTACTTCTCAATCTCTTTAATGAAACTGAAAGGGAAGCAGTACTCCCCAAATCATTCCTTGAAGCAACCATCACTTTGATTCCAAAGGCAGAAAAAGATCCAAGCAAAAAAGAAAACTACAGGCCAATCTCTCTAATGAACATTGACACAAAAATCCTCAATAAGATATGGGCAAACAGAATACAGAGAGTTATTAAGAAAATCATACACCCTGATCAAGTCAGATTTATCCCAGGGATGCAAGGCTGGTTGAACATACGTAAATCAATCAATGTAATACACTATATTAAAAGACTCAAGGACAAAAACCATATGATTATCTCCATAGACGCAGATAAAGCATTTGACAAAATCCAACACCCATTTATGATCAAAACCCTACAGAGAATGGGAATTGATGGACTTCATCTCAATTTAATACAAGCTATTTATGAGAAACCAACAGTCAGCATCATACTTAATGGGCAAAAACTGAAACCTTTTACACTAAGGTCAGGAACGAGAGAAGGATGCCTGTTGTTACCACTCTTGTTTAATATAGTACTGGAAACATTAGCCATAGCAATCAGGCAGGACAAAGACAAAAAAGGAATAAAGATAGGAAAGGAAGAAGTTAAACTGTCATTATTTGCTGATGATATGATACTCTATCTAGAGGATCCTAAAAACTCAACCAAGAGACTGCTAGACTTAATTACCAGATTTAGTAGTGTTGCTGGATACAGGATCAATGCTCAAAAATCAACAGCCTTTGTCTACACAAACAACAGACTCACTGAAAGAGAAATTGGGGAGTCAATCCTTTTCACAATAGCACTGAGAAAAATGAAATATCTAGGAATCAACATAACAAAGGAAGTGAAAGACCTCTACTCTGAAAACTATAGGACTCTGAAAAATGAGGTAGAAAAGGAAACCAGAAGGTGCAAAGATATCCCTTGTTCCTGGGTCGGGAGAACCAACATCGTCAAAATGGCTATACTCCCACAACTACTATATAGATTCAATGCAATTCCCATTGAAATTTCAATGGTATACTTCATAGAACTAGAGAAAATAATGCAAAAATTCATCTGGAAGCACAAGAAACCTAGAATAGCAAAAGCAATTCTAAGCAACCACGACATGGCAGGGGGTATTACAATCCCCAATTTAAAACTCTACTATAAAGCCGCTGTGATAAAAACTGCATGGTACTGGCAAAGTAACAGACCTGAGGACCAGTGGAATAGATAAGAAGACCCAGAAACAACTCCAGATACACTAAGCCACCTTATCTTTGACAAAGGAGCCAAACATCCCCAATGGAAGAAAGACAGCCTCTTTAACAAATGTTGCTGGAAAAACTGGGCTTTACCCTGCCAAAAGCTAAAGCTAGACCTATCTCTTTCACCATGCACAAAACTAAACTCACAGTGGATATGAGACTTAAACATTAAAACGGAAACAATAAGCCTGCTGGAAAACAGGCTAGGTAAAACTCTTGGAGACATTGGCTTAGGCAGAGATTTTATGAATAAAACCTCTCTAGCACAAGAACTAGCAGAAAGAATCAACAAATGGGATCTCATCCTACTGAAAAGCTTCTGCACAGCCAAAGAAGTCGCTGGCACTGCTAGAAGACAACCAACAACATGGGAAAAAATCTTTA
>PVIC010005837.1:0-56322 GCA_004025085.1 Thryonomys swinderianus
CATTGCTTCTGCTAACTTGGATTCAATCATCTCACTGATCTCTTCTTTAATGAAGTCTTTCACTGAGGACAGTATCTCTGTTTTGATCTCAGAGATGAGTTCTGCTTTCCATTTTACTAGATCTGCTTTAGTTACCATCTCCAAGAGTCCTGGTGTTTGAGTTTCAGTTTTTCAGTTATTTCCCTTTTCTCTGAATTTCTCTGTGGTGGTGATCTTTGTGTCTGGTTTTTTGTGTATTTTCCCATTTCTACTCTTTCGTTGTTTTTAATGCTCTTCTTTGACTGATGACAGGACAATGTTTGTTGCAGGTCTCTTTCTATTATCTGGGACCCTTTGGAAGCAGCACTTTCCTGGGGGGGGGGTCCTCCTTGAATCTGTAATAACTCTTGAGAGTTCTCAGTTCTGACACATCATGGTAGGTATTTGAGCAGAACAATCACATCATATTTGTTACCATAATACAATAAATGCCAATATCAGTATTAAACACAGTAAATAAGATAAAAAGGTTTGCTAGATTCTATACTGGATACTTTGAGCTTATGAGTTACCTCTATGTCTGACTCCTCACTGCACAGCTCCGGGATACAGTGGGCTGCTGGGCGGCTTTCAGTCCACTGGAATTGGACTGCACCCTGCAGCTGGGTCCGTGTGCTGCTCCCTCAGTCTGCCGGAAGCACGGCACGGCGGGCCCGGAGCTGCTGGTTCCGGTCTGACCGCCGCTCATTCCCCAGTCCGCCGGAAGCACGGCAAGGCGGGCCCAGAGCTGCTGGGTCCGTTCCGACCGCCGCTCGTTCCCCAGTCCGCCGGAAACACGGCTTGGTGGGCCCCGGAGCTGCTGGGTCCGGTCCGACCGCCGCTCGTTCCCCAGTCCGCCGGAAGCACGGCACGGCGGGCCCGGAGCTGCTGGGTCCGGTCCGACCGCCGCTCGTTCCCCAGTCCACCGGAAACACGGCTTGGTGGGCCCCGGAGCTGCTGGGTCTGGTCTGCCTGCCGCTGCTTCCTCAGTCCGCCGGAAACATGGCACGGCGGGTCCGGAGCTGCTGGGTCCTGCTGATTCTTTATCCCATGCTGCCTGTGTTCTTTTCAGGCCCCGTACCCTCAGATGCTCCTACTTCTCCAAAAATGATGTCACTCTCCGTCTTCTTGAGGTCTCCCACTTTATCCATTCGTTGTCATTGTCACACATTCTACTTATGTCTGAGTGGCTGCCATGTCCTGAGCAGTAGGAACAGGGCAGTGGCTAAAGTGAAGTTTCTGATCTCATGGGACTGGTATTCTGGCCAGAGACCCATGAGTATATGGCACATGATAAAGGGTAAGAAAAGTAGGAGAAAGGGATGGAAAGGCACAGGGAAGCTATCTTAGAAGATTTTAAGGACAGGGTATCCAAGCAGAATCCTACGAGCAACAAGGGAGTAAATTGTGTGGGTGGAGATTCTAGGAAAGAGAATAGAAGGTCTTCAGGTGGGAGTGTGCTTGGTATGTTTGAGGAATAGGCAGGCGCCCAGGGTGGCTTGAGTGAGGAAAGGGAAGAGTGTTAGGGGAGAGACAGACAGATAAGGGGAAGCCAATCTGGGGTTTTGTAGGTGAGCATAGGATTTTGCAATGGACAGCCACTGGAGGACAGGGGTTTGACCAAAGGTGTTATGGTCTGAGAACAATGCGAAGGAAGAGAAAGACTCAGTGTGACTAGGGGTAGATGCTGAGAGCTTCATGAGAAGATGCTGTTAGAGAAGCCCAGAGTTTCAGAATATATTATGAAGATCACAGTAGGATATGAGAAGAAGGCAGGGCTCAAGGCTGCCTTCAGGTTTTGGTCATGGCAGGCAGAAAGGTAGAGTTACCTTTTTTCGAGATGGGAGATGGAGGGATGCCAGGTTTGGACATTTAAATTGTTACTGTTATTTAGACATCCACGAACAGATACTAGATAGGCAATGGGTGGTAGTTAGGAGTTCAAGTTAGGATTGTGGTGGGGAATCAGCAGTAAGGAAGAAGCCAGCTGGGACTCCTCAGGGAGTGAGTGGGAAAGCATAGGCGGCCATTCCCCAGGCTGAATTCATACCTCTAGGTTCTTGCCACTGATGAGTTGGTTCTCAGCAATGCTACAGATGTCTCAGGGATACCAAATAGACTTAAGAAATGAATTCTAATGGGAAAAGAATTCCAGAGAAGAGCTTCAGCCAGGTACTTAGGGCCCTGCTTGACACCCCCATCAGCCTGGGGCTCTGAAAGGGCAAGTAGCTTTCACTTGCATGTGCCAAGTCAGATCAACTGATAATGCCTGTCTCCAGGCCAAGTCTATAAGGAACGAAAGAGGTAATTGATTAATCATGTCTACCAGGAAAACTGTGGGGACAAGTGTTTACCTTTCTCCTCTAAGAGGGTGTTTCCATCTGTCTGAGAGTTTTCCTTATTGAGTGCAGAAGTCCTGGGCACTGCCCATACACCTAAGGAAATTAAGTCCTGTGAGCCACTCACCTGCCAAGTTAGATTTGGCTTGGAATTAACCACCTCACTTTTGAACTAACCAAATCTATTAGTTAAAAAAAAAAAGAGTAAGGTAAATGCCTAAGGTTTCCTCCTTGTGCTTTGCAAGTAACCCCTAACACTGTTGTTTCTGTGCTTTGTATCATTGTAGTGAACAATACAGAAGTGAAAAAAGAAACCTGAGAGAAAAAATACTCCAAGCACTGTGAGACTTTCTTCATCAAAGAAAGTGATGTTTGTGGAAACCTTTTGAGCCTTGTAAAATGCTCTATAAATGTAAGGACTCAGTACTGAGAATTGGTTGAGGAAAACCAGCTCAGCTGTAGTAACTATTCCTTCCTACAGTTAAGTTCCTCTTCTTGGAACAGGCAGAGAGACTGTGCGATGGGCTTTGCCTGAACCAGGTGGGTCCTTACCGGGGAAGGGATACTGAAGACAGGGAAAGGCAGTATATGGGGTGGAATGCCCATTGTTTTGGTGGCCAGTTTATCCATTTGGGATTCAGTCCCTGAAAAGTTGCCTTCTGGGCTTGACAAGTGTGAATTAGCTTCTTGGAGGATGCGCTAGGCAAACTAGTAACTGAAAATAACTGCCTGCTGGAGCGGATTCTCCCCCCATGGGGAAATAGCATAAGATCATGGGTGTCTCGGTGCATTTAGCTCCAGAGCTGGTATCTCTTTCCATCCCTGCCTGTCTATTGGTTGCTTAGAACCCATCTGATGAGTAAGTGTGAGCTCAAAGTGGTGAGACAGCCCTGGGGGCCTGAGCTATCTGAGGAGCAAGAGCTGGGGTGCTCCTGCCTGTGAGAAGAGACATTCCTGCTACCTTCAGACCTCCCCTTTGCCCTGTCAGTTTTGAGGTCTTCCAGATTCTAGATACTTCTGGGTGTTAATCTCTCTGTATAAGTTAGCTTCCTCTGATTCCCCTCAAAGAGCTGTCTGTCCAAACATTTCCCATTTTCTTTTGCAAATAAGTGAAACATTACCAACAATAATGTATAATTTCCCCTGCTAGTGCTTGATAGAAACCGGCTATGAAATACTCATTGTTAGTAAGCTTTCAAAAATATTCAGCAGGAGGGTTTGAGTCACTCTTAGCTTCTGTATATACTTGATTAACAGAGGAACTGGATTGTCACCAATTAGTGATAATTAGTCTCTTTATGGGTCTTTGTTCCTGTAAGCACATCAGTATCAGTACTGGAGGGTTCGCTGGTCTGGGTGGCCCTTCTGTAGGGTGGAAGTTAGGGGTGGATCTTATGCTGTAGTAGTCTGGATCCAGCCAAGAGAGAGAAACCACATAGTGATTTAAACAGGGGCCATCAAATATGAGAATCCTTAAGCCATGATAGAGGAGTAATTATAGGATCAAAGAAAACTTTCTGCAGTTCCCTGAGGCTGACTTTGCCCAAGGAAGGACAGACTTCAAAAGAATTCAAAAGGCCTGTTGGAGAAAGTGCAGCTCAATGCTCTGGATGGCAGAAAACTTTGCTGGCTTAGCTGATCTGTGGTCAGGGAGCAAATCAGAAGTAACCACCTGGACTTAGGTGGGGTGCTCAGGCACAGCAGGTGCTGGTGCTCGGTGTGCAGGGTCACTGGTGCAGACAGAAGGCCAGGAGCACCTCGTGTCTGCAGGCAGAACTCAGCGAGCAGAGAGACCCTGGGTGCCAGTGTGGGCAGGAGGCTCGGATGGACTATGCTGCCAGTGGGGAGCCAGATGCATGTCCCAAGGCGGAGGCTGGAAGGTGACTGTGGGCTGCAGGGTCACTGGGAGACAGCACTCCACCCAGACCCTCCTCACTCTCCACCTGCCCCTTCCTCCTACAGAGTTCTTTGTAAACAGCACTTTGTGCTGGGCAGGCTTACCACTGGACTCATTGTAAAGGAGAAATGTTTGAAGGATTTCCTTCCGTCATTACAGAGCATGTATGAGAACATGAATTTGGAGCCGAGAAGCAATTAGTTGTCAGCTGGCATTGCCAGGTTTCTGGTCACCTATGTGCATGTGGGCACCTTCCTCCCCCAGGATGCCCTGTTTGCTTCAGTATGGTGTGTGCAGGGGCTAGCCGTCCTCATAAGACCCCATGAGACCACCTTGGGCAGCTGGGTGAGCTAAGGACAGGCCCGAGAAGGGGATAAGGTTCCTATGTCACAAGCTTCCCAACAGCTCTAGGGGAAAGGATCCTGCTGGAGATGCTTGTGACTTACAAGATTTTTAACCTGATGCCCTGGAGCTCTGGCAGTGGAAACTCTGAGGGCTCACTGAGGGTGCCTTCTTCTCACCCTCCCTCTCTTCAGGCCAGTGGAAGGTACTCGAAGGACGTGTGTTTCTGCTATTCTAGACCACTACTCTGTTACAGCTTGGGGGTTGTTAAAGGAATCTTTCTTTGCTGTTGCTTAGCTGGCAAAGGGCAAGTTCTATGCCTGTTGCTACCAGCTCTCTGGCTCAGGTTGAGGTGGGTTGCCATGACCACGGAGGAAAGGTGGCTTCAAAGTTTCACTTTGCTTGATATCCATCTGCTTTGGCCCAGCCCTTAGAAATTTTGGCTTAATTGTTCTTAATTGTTCTGGCTTGTTTTCTTTAATAGTACTTCAAACCCTATCATGTGGTTTTAAAGTGGAAACAAAGGGAAGAATGCTGGTTTGAGCCCATCTCTGTCCTCTAGGGTGGGGGCGCCTCATGCACTCTTCGGGGTACTCATTTAATGTCCCATCTGATGCTGGCTCTGAGCATTTTGAAGACAGGGATGGTTTTCTTCCTCTTTGCATATCCGTTCTCACATATCTTCAGCAAACAGCAGCTTCTAAGAACTCAGGCTGCTCTGATCACCACTGTTCCCCTTGCAGCGGTTGTAACAGTGTCCCTGGCGCAGGCTAGAAGGTCACCATCTCCACCTGGAAGATGTGACTCACTTGACTTTATCAGGGCCCATTTTTGCTGGCCAAGAGAAGAAAATGGGGACATTTGGATAAGATGACAGGAGGCCAAAGCAACTACCGTTGCCTGACTTTGTTGTGAAACACTTGACCTTGTAGAGACGGTTTTCAATTCCAGTTTTTCTCCCATTCATTTGCAAACCAAGAACATCCCATGTAGTACTCCCTTCATTTGGGTACACTGAGCTAGTCCAGAGGCAAGGATGACTCTGCCCACTTGTGTTTATGATTGCCTTGCTAGGATATGGTAGTGTATGCCTGAAATTCCAGAAACTCAGGAGGTTGAGGCAGGAAGATTGCAAGTTCTAGACCAGCCTGTCTCAAAATAAAATTTAAAAATAAGGGCTAAGGTTGTAGCTTTGTGGTACAGTCTAACATGGAGAGATCCTGGGTTTAATTTCCATGATTGAAAAAACGAGCAAGAGCAAGAGAGGGAGGCAGGAAGAGAGAACAAATCCCGGGCCTGTCTAAAACAGAGTCCATGTTTTGCAGAAGCTGTAGATAATTCCTATCTTCTTTAGAAGTTAGGAGGCTAATTTACACTGATGGCATAAAATAAAATTTTTTTCAATTGTTTATATTTTAATAATTCATATTCATTAAAGAAAAAAAGGAAACTTTAGAAAAGCCCAAAGAAATGAAGACACTCAAGATAGCGTCATCCATCCTGATGTGAGCGTGCTTCCTAGTGTTGTTTTCTTTGTCCTTGGAGAAGTCGTGTTCAGATGGCCTACTTTGGAGACTGATGCCATGCTTTAAACAATGGCCAACACTCCCTCTTGGTTGGAGCAGGTGTTTGAAAGCTATTTAAAGAAACAAAAGAGGGATTTCAAGAATTCTCTAGTCTGGAAGGGTCACCTCTCTGCAGGTTGGAATCTCCAGTGTGTTAATGGTGCGGCTCATGTCTGGTTTTGGCTGAGATGTTCATGGCTGCTGAATCCTAACAGAGTGACCAGAGTGTCTCAGCCTAGAACCTTGGTGGTTACCTTCCCTGAGCAGTTGTGAAACTTGGGGAAAAACTACAGCACGCAGCTCTCACTCACATCTCAGACTGCTCTGTACCAGGGAACCTACTCTCTGGCCTCCTAAGGAGTCTCTGATTGCTAATCTGATTTAGATTTTGCTAGAGTGAAAGTTTGAATGAAAGGGGATTTGAGGAGAGCAGGCATTGCCCCGGCTGCCACTCTGACTCAAAGATAAGGGACTGTTTAACCCCGGGGAGTGCCCCGTCTGAGAGGCTTTCTGAAGCCTCCCAGAGGCCACTGTCAGCCCTGCAGGGGGACAGGGCTCTGTCAGACTCTCCCAGAGAGTCCACCCTCCTTGGATACTTCCAGGGCCTGCGAGGTCACAAGAGTTGCCAAGTAGACACATTATGACCGTTGAGTAATAAACTCAAGGTTTTGGACATGTCCAGCATTTCTCAGCTCTGTCCGTACAATCCAGCTTAGCTAGAGGATTTCCTGCTTAGTAGCAGCCAGAGACAGCCCCTTGGGGACATGGCTAACTTGCCCTGTGTGGATGCAGCTGCCACAGCACATTCCAAGCCTCCAGGGGCACAGAAACTTGGGTGCCCCCGTGTTCCTGGCCGACCTGTTACTGGGTGGCGCTAGCTCGGGTGTCACACAGGGACCTAAGTTGTGAACGGCTCTCCTCCATCAGGAACTGCCTTCCCGGAGGCTGCGCTGGTACACAGGATGGTGCGGACATCTCACGGGGGAAGAGCCTGAGTCTGTGGCACCTTTGCAGCAGCTCGGAAATGTCCACACGCAGGACACATCGGGAGCGGCAGGGTCCACTTGGGCCACAGCATTTGAACATCTGGAACTGTTACTTTCTGCTTTAAACCCAACCTCATGGCCGCTGTAAGAAGCTCTACATTTAGGTGATGGGAAAAATGACCAGCACCTCAGTCCACGCAGGGGCCAAGTATGGACAGACTTTAGGAATATCTCACGTCCCTTCATCTCTGGGTCTAGTCCTGCCGCAGAAGCTGCGCTCCTCTGACCAGACCCATTTGAACTATTTCTGGGACCTGAAGAAAATTCTGAGTTTGACTTTTGTTAAAGCCAACATTACAGTATACGTTTTAGCTGTAAAGTACCTCTCCATCTCAGTAAGATGGCGACTGAGGATGGATCTGAATTTCTCAAAGGGTAATCCATAAATTTAAACTTTCAGTGGATTCTTTCTCACCAGAGAACACACTGTTTAAAAGTTTCTTCGCTTCCTAAAGATCCTCAGCAATCTTAGATTGAAAGTTATTTTTGTATCAAAGGTTGGATTCTCCAGACTCTCAAATGAGCTAACTTAGAGCATTCCTAGGGTCCTGGACTGGTGATTTTTACTCTAAGGTACACAACTGCACATCACATTCTGTAATTGTGAGCCCTGCACAACCTACAGCTGGTTGTGGGCGTTAACCCTCCTTGAGAATGCTGTATAACACAAACAATCCCTCAAGAGGTGTCAGCTTTTTTCCTCAAACATGTCTCAGATAAGAATTAAAGTTGACAGTATGTTTGGGTTTTTTCTAGGACCTATAGCCTTGGGGTCCATGGCATTGCAAATGGAAGAGTTTCTCTTTTGCTGTCTCCCACGTGTGACTCTTTGGAAGACTATCCTTCTGTAGCCCAAAGCTCTAGGAGGGATCTGTTTCAAAGATATGTATGTGATTTTTTTTTTTTTTTGAGATAGGGTTTCACTTTGTAGTTCAGACTGGCCCTGAGCTCACTTTGTAGCCCAGGCTAGCCTCGAACTCACAGCAATCCTGCTGCCTCTGCCTCCCGAGTGCTGGAATTATAGGCATGAGCCACCAGCCCCAGCATTGTGGTATGTGGTGTGGGGAAACAAACTCGGGATCTTTCCCATTTGCCGGGCAGATGCTGGAACCACTGAGCTAAATCCCTGGCCCTGTGTATTCTGACTTTGAATAAAGAGGGTGTTTACTTTTTTTCTTTATCTCTTCCAATTAAAAATGTAAAAGCTGTAGTTTAGAAAAATAATTTCTTTTAAAAAGTTGTAATTTGTAAATATATGATGACTATGGAGTTGTAAATTGGATTTAAAAATTTGTGACGGGGAGCACAGGGGCCAGTCCTTGCCTTACACGCCTTGTGCTGGGTGAATCCAGGGCAAGCGTCTGAACAGGATCCTGTAAGCAGAATCACAGGGCTTTTTGCTGTGAAGAAGGAAATGGGAAAGAGAGGCAGGGAGCAGATGCTGGTTTACATGCTGGCAACTCTGAGGCCCTTAGGAGCACAAACTTCAGTGAGCTGCTACAGAGTAGGAGTGTTTTGTAGAGAGACTTTCACTGATCCCTAAACCAGGGCTGTCTGGTTGTAGCGTTAATGAATTACTAAGGGAACAGAGTAAAAGATACAGCTGATTACATGCTGTTGATTTTGAGATTTAGTGACTGAGAAGGTTTTAGGCAGAGTGTTTGTAATGTTAGTATTACATAGAGTTGAAAATGAATGAAGAAACTACACATTCAGTCCCACAGTGCCCTCAGAATTGAATCCCTTGAGCCAAGGCCCCAACTTGAGCCAGGAGAGCAGGCAGCGAGGGGACATGGTTGGGTGGGCACTGCTCAGCCAGCCTCTTGGGCCCTAAGGGAGCCCTGGGTTTCCAGGGCTTCTTGTTCTTCAAGAGAAGCTTGGAGCCAGGCGTGGTGGCTCACGCCTGTCATCCCAGCACTCGGGTGGCAGAGAGACAGGAGGATTGCTGAGTTCGAGGCTTGCCTGGGCACCATAGTGAGCTCAGGGCCAGCCTGAACTACAAAGCGAGACCCTATCTCAAAAATTTAAAAAAAAAAAAAAATCAGAAAAAAAAAGAGAAGCTTGGAAACAGGATTTCTATATAGTCTCTACTTTTAACTGTTGGCATCTAACCAAAACTATTCTGAAAGACTGTGTGGGCCAAACCGTGCATGGCAGGATGCTGCCCATCTGTATCTGGATGTCCGCTGGTTCTCTTGTCATTTTACAACTGTGATCACAAGCTGGCACAGAGCTGAATGAGTGCCTGCCCCCCACCCCACCATCCTCGAGCTTTTTCTGGGGATGTTCTGAATGACTTGTGTGTTCAGGGCTTTCTTGGCTGGCAGCAGCTCACCCTCTAGAATTCTTAAAAGCTTTTCCTCGAGGGCACAGTGGCAGCCAGCTGGACTTCCCCCAAGGTGTGGCTCCTGGGCCTTGGCCTTCTGGCCATGGATGCCAGGTGAAGCTGTAGTCTTGGCCCACTAGTGCTTTTTCCTAGGATCTCAGTGCATCTTTGTTCGGGCATTGGACGAGTACTCACAGATGGCCCCTAAGGTGTATACCTTCAGCGCAAGGCATCCCACACAGACACATGTGGTGGGAGGAGAAGGGACCTGCTGACTGAGGGAAGTGGGGCCAATTCTGAAGGGCCAGAGGTTCTGTTCTTGATCTTCCTCTCTCCCCCAAGGGGCTAAGGTGGCATCTTTGACAGGTTTCTCAGAGTGGTGTCTTGGGGCTTGCGTTAGAGTAGTTAGGCATGGTGGGGCTACGCAGTCCCCTGGGCTCCAGCTGCCTGCACCTCTGGAATTGGGATGATTGGCTATGGCCCAAGACTGTGCACACAAGAGGGGACCACATGCGCACTGAAGGTTTAGAATCACTGGTAAAGATGATGAAGCCCTGGTAATAGCATCTTGTGATTCCGAGTCATGTTCTCTAGGCCCTTCGGGGGAAGAGGATGGAGGAGCTCATTGTCAACCGGCTAGTTCTGGCTCAGAACCCAGAACCCAGTAGGCAGGGTTAGGTGGTGATCGGTGTCAAAGGCGTGTGACCAGAGCAGCGTCTGGGGTTCCACGCTCAAAAAGGGGCCTGTTCTGCAGCCACAGTCCCGAAATTCTTCATTTTATTATTAGTTTTTGATTCTGTGTCAGTCAACTATTTCCAAATACAAATCTCAATATAGACAGAGCCAGTCTATATTAAATTATGTGATGGTGTTTTCAAAACATCTTTAACAAGTAAATAAAGGAGTGATATAAAATTTGGTGTTTTTTTTGGTGAATCTTAATTGCAAATTTCTTCTTTTGGAACATATTCCTGCTGCATTTGGGCTTTTTCTGCTGTAATCATTTTCTTTTTGAGTTTGTATCTTTTAAGCAGATAGAGTGATGCAATGATGGAGAGGGGGTTGGCGTGTGACACTTTGGCTCACACGGAGCTGTGCTTGTCTCTGTCTCTACCTCCCTCTGATGGGCTGTCTGCTGCCTGCGCCCCGCATACCCTCTGCCCCAGGGGCCCTGGGTGCAGTCATGGAGAGGGTGAGGGTGGTGTGGGTGTGAAAGGCAGCCTGGAGCGGCTGCGCAGTTGTGTGGCCTGACAAAGTCCAGTAGTAAGCAGGAGATTAAAAACCCCAGGGGGACAGGCGGGGAGAGAGACCACTGACTAAAGGGGAAAGATGTTTTCCTTTTTTTGAATGTGAGGCCCTAGATTTTTAGTGAATAGTGCAGATTATGTGGCTGGGCTGACTGACTCTAGCGATGAATCCTGTCCTTGCTGGGTCCGTCATACTGGTGGCTCATCCATGAGGCACTGTGTCCCTTACTTAGGTCTTTCTTCTGCCTTCAGCATCTCTTTGTTCTGGTGGCGAGATGCAAAGTCTCCCTTGTGTTCTTAAAATTTTGTAGTATACATTTTAGCGTGTTTCTTCCAATAAACGTGAATGTCAGGGATTTCTGAATAAAATATTCCAAGTTCTTTGTAAATTTTATGAACAGTTTTAAAGATTTATGTGGACAAAGTCAGTGAGAACCATCGTACTTACACGGTTTCTCTAATCACTAAGGATTCAGTATTAAGTGCAATTTGGTTGTATAGTTTAGCTGAAAGTGGTTTTCCCTGCCTTAGTTTGGCAGGCAGAACCAGGAAGATGGACTTGGGTCGTAGTGTGTGCTCAGAGAGTGCTTGTGGAACAGGATATAAAGATCGAAGCATGCACATGTTGGCAGAGATTTCTGCTGTTTGAAGGATGAGCAGCTGACCAAATTAGGCCTCCTTTTCTGTTGTCATGGTATTTGTTTCACCCCACTTCTCAGCATTTGCTAATTTACCTCACTCTACTTGAAAGACTCTTTCCTTTTCTTGTCGTATAGGCTTCCTTTGTTTTTTCTTTGAACTCTTTGGCTGCTCCTTTTCTTTGACCCAATCTCACAGTGTTGGCTAAGTATTTGCCCCTCTGCCTTTCTTTCATCCTTATTTTGCAATCTGCTGATAATTGTTAAGGATTTGGTCACAGGAGATGTATTGTCACTAACTGTATTAATCTTGGATAAATTCTTTGGTCAAATTAAAGTTTCCTATGAGCTTGTACTTTGTAATTTTACACAAACTAAAGATGATAATAGTAGGTAAATGTACCTATTTACCTCTTCTTAAGGTTGTGTGATACCTAAATAATTGATATTAGGGTGTGCAAGTAAAGACTAAATGTTTCTACTATTAAAAGTAGAATGTTTGGGGCTTTTGCTTCTGGCAATAAGTGAAGTAGCTTATAGTGGATGAATGCTTCTACCCAGAATAACAGAGAAGCTAGCCAAAGGGCAAAAATATGTTAGAAGGCTCCAGAGTGCTACCAAGTCAGGCAAGACAGAGGAAGTCAGATGCCTAGAGAGAAAGGAGTCTCAGAGAGATCACTCTCACTGCATCTGACCTTCTAAGTTGCCTTTCTCACATTCCCCAGCTCACTAGTGGCAGATTTAGACAATGAAAGTGACTGTGAAGAGGCTAAGTGGAAATAACAGCACTTTCTTATACTGAGGAGAATGAAACGCAGCTCAGAGGTCACCGAGGCAATTGGGTTCTAAGAGGTATTCCAGATGTTTGGTTGGGACTCCTAAATATTACAGCTTAATAAAGGCTAGCCAAGCAGAGACTTGGGACACCAGTTTTTTTTTTTTTGAGACAGGACTCACAGTGTAGTTCAGGCTGGCCCTGAACCCACTATGTAGCCCAGGCAAGCCTTGAACTCAGCAATCCTCCTGCCTCTGCCTCCCGAGTGCTGGGATTACAAGTGTGAGCCACCACGCGGCACTGTGGTGTGTGGTATTGATTGCTGGTGGGCGTGAGTCACCACGCCCAATATCAGATCATTGTATGTGGTTACTAGGATCGAACCAGGAATCTTGTGCTTGCTAGGCAGGCGGCAGAACCACTGAGCTAAATCTCCGGCCCAGGACACCCAGTTTTGAGGAGCTCAAAACTTGATTGAGTTGGAGGAGCTTGATCCTTAGATTAAGAGCATCTGAACCCTTTAATCCAGAGTCCCCAAACACTTTAATAAGCAATGATTTCAGTAAACAAAACTTTACCAGATATGTCCAGAGTTCTGACCAAGATAGACAAGAGGAGAAAACAAGGAAAAGAGAAAAAAAGACGAGGACAAGTGAGTGTAGGTTTCTGTGTGTAACACTGAAAGGAATGTCTTCCTAAGTAGCTATATCATTTCACATTCCTCCTGTAGTGTGTGATGATTTTAATTCTTTCAGTTCTACCAACTATAGGTTCTACCAGTTCTTAGTGGAATCAAGAGTTCTAACGACTCTTTCGTTTTTGTAAAGATTACGGCCATGCTAGTAATGAATGTGGAGTAGTATTTCACGGTTTTAATTTGCATTTTCCTGATGGCTGATGATTTTGAGCAGCTTTTCGTGCAATTAGTGATCAGGTGTCTATCTTCTTTGCCGAAATGTCTATTCAAATCTTTGCCTTTTAAAAAACTAATTTATCTTTTTGTTTTTTAGTTGTCAAAGGCTGCACATATTTGTATATTCTAATACAAATCCAGTATCATATATAGGATTCACAAAAATCTCCTGTTGTATGAGTTGTTTCATTTTGCTAATAGTGTCTATTAAAGAGCAAAATTTTTAGTTTTGATGAAGTACAACTTGCTTTTTTATTTTGTTGCTTTGTGGCTTTGGTGTCCTCACTGTGAAGGATGTTTTTACTGGTTATGGAGTTCTAGATTAGCAGTTATTTTCTTGGAACATTCTAAAGCTGCTATCTTATTTTTCACGTCATTTCAGTGGATTTATTGGATGCCAGTCTCATTGTTGCTCTTTGGAATATATTCTGTTTCAGAGTTTATCGCTCTTTTTGAACATAATGTTTGTTAATTTTAGATAATATTGGCCATTACCTATTCAAATATTTTTCCACCCATTTTCCTCACATTCTGGCATGCTAATCCTGTCTTTTCAATTGATATACAATAAGCTACATTTCCATTTTCTGCTCTCCATAAATTAGTCTTAGTGTGTTCTACTGACCTATCTCCAGTTTCACTTTGTCTAATTTTCTGTTGAATCATACACTTTATTCCTAATTGCAATATTCCTAATTTCTACAATTTCCATTTGGTTATGCTGCATATTCTTGTTTTGTTAAAATTCTCTAGCTTGCTTATTTTCTCAACTGTATTTAGCACATTTGTTTTAGAGGTTGTATCTGGTATCTAGATCACCTATAGTGGAAGAAATATTGAGAAGTACTACAGCACAGATGAGGCTCAACACAAAACATTATGCTGAGTGAAGCAAGCTAGTCAGGAATGACCATAGATTGTAGGATTCCACTTTCACGACATGTCTAGCATAGGCAAATCTGTGGAGACTGAAAGTCGATTGATGGTTGCCAGGAACTGGGGTGTTTTGTATGGGAATGAGAAGTGCCTGCTAATGGGCATGAGGTTTCCTTTGGGGGTAATGAAAACAACATCCTAAGAATGATTATGGTGTTGGATGCATGACTATGAATCTACTATAAGATAAATAATATACTATATGTAAGTGAATTATATGGTGTGAAAATTACACCTTAATAAAGCTGTCACTCCCATAATGGAGGTGAAATAAAGATGCTATATAAACAGAAACTGAGGATTTTTGTTTTTGGCTGACTCTCACTTAAAAAAAATACTAAAGAAAGTTCTTCAGGAACTTTCTTTAGTATTTCCAATAGGAAATAGGAAATACTAAAGGAAATTTCCATAGATAAAAAAACACAGGAAAGAATGAAATATGATGAATGAGCAAATAGTGGCTAAATCTAAATGAATACTGACTGCTCAAAATAATACCATTTCATCAGGTTTAAATATATTTTGCTAAAATATTTATACAAATTTTTCTTTTCTGAAGTGTTCATATTTTTTTGGCAGACTTGGTATTTACCTAACAATATAGACATCCTTTATATAGTTCAAACTTATTGTAACTCAACAATGTTTTCCTAATGTAATTGTTTATCGATAAATATTAGTTGAATCATATGAAACAATAATCATCTTTTACTTGTTTCCATTTTAATTTTTTTGAAGGCAGACAGTGGTGCCACTGAACTAAATTCTTGGTCCCCATTTTAAAATTGTTTGGAATTTGGCTTATTATTCTAAGACATATGTATTTGACTCAGTATATACTAATTTTTATACAACCCATCTCTTATTAAATAAATTAGATAATGGTTAAAAATACATTCTGCAATATCTCAAAAGGTATGGGTGTTATTAAGATAATCTAGTCCTCTTAAATTTTGAGACATCATGATACTAATTTAAATAGGTTCTGCTGAGCCAGGAAGGCATGCTATTACCTGTAAGGCCCATTGCTAAAAATTAAAGAAAGAATGTACAGCTAGGAGTAAATAGCATAATAAGGAATAATAATGAAGAGTAGTAGATTACACAAAATATGGTACAGAAGGAGAGGAAAAGAATCTAGAAAACAGAGATCAAGTATTAAACATGTAAACTCAAACCCAAGTTTACAACATTTTAGGTTAACAGATTTTTTTTTTTTCTTTTTGAGACAGGGTCTTGCTTTGTAGTTCAGGCTGGCCCTGAGCTCACTATGGTGCCCAGGCAAGCCGCCGCGAACTCAGCAATCCTCCTGTCCCTGCCTCCCGAGTGCTGGGATTACAGGCGTGAGCCACCATGTCTGGCATTGTGGTGTGCAGTGTTGATGGTTGGTGGGTGTGTCTCCACGCCCAGCATTATATGTGGTTACCGGGGATCGAACTCAGGTCCTTGCACTTGCAAGGCAGGCGCCGGAACCACTGAGCTAATCCTCCGGCCCTAACAGACGTTTTTTTCAGCACTGGAGACTGAACCCAGGGCCTTTGCATGGAGCTTGCCCCCAGTCCTTTTGTATTTTTATTTCAAGATAGGACCTTCCTAAATTGTTAATTCCTAATTGTCCAAGCTGTGTTCAGATTTATAATCTTCTTGGCTCACCCTTCCAGAATGCTGGGATTTTAAGGGTGTGTAGTACCATGCTAGGCTAGGTTAACAGACTTTTATTTTAAAAAAATATCATTTTGGGTTAGAAAAATTATATTTTGCTTACATGGGATACCTGAAACACATGAGCACTAATATTTTAAGTAAAAAGGGGAAGATAAAGCATGTAGCACTAACCAGAAAAAAGTGGTATGGGTAGCGGATGATGTAATCTTTAAAGCTAGAAACATTACACTAGAGAAGGAGGAAATCTCATAGTACTAAAAGACCCAATAGGAAATATTTTAATGCATGTAATAACCAAAATAAATAAATCAAATATTGAAGGAATTAAAAGGAAAACCAGAAAAATTCACAGTTGTAGTGGGAGGTTAGTGAACCTCTTTATAGAACACACATAAAGAACAATGAAGATGAAGAAGGCTTGAATGTCCTATTTAACTACTACATTTGGCCATTTGGCTGGGTGTGGTGGCTCATGCCTGTAATCCCAGCACTCTGGAGGCAGAGGCAGGAAGATTGCTGCGAGTTCAAGGCTTACCTGGATTACATAGTGAGTTCAGGATCAGCCTGAACTACAAAGCCAAACTCTGTCTCAAAAAACCAAAAACAAACAAACAAGCAAAAAGCAACTACTGCATCTGTTGAGGATGGATCCTTTGAATTTGTTGAGTTTAAAATCAAATTCAGGAAATTCAAAGAATTGAAATCATACGAGAATATTTTCTGAACATAGTGACACTAAAAAGTTAAAAGTGAACAACAAATGACATAGGTATTTAAATTCCTACATCTTAGGAAATAATGTAATATACATCTAAATAACATTGAAGTCAAAGAAGAAATCATACTGGAATTTAGAAAATATTTTCAAACTGAAGATAACGAAAATATGACATACCAGATCATGTAGGTTATAGGTAAAATCTACATGGAAGAAAATTATAGTCTTAATACACATAAAATCATACCCATATCTGTGGGGATGGAATTCAGGGCTTCACCCCCATACCATGGACATTAAAGCCTATGGATGCTCAAGTTTCATATAAAATGTCATAGTATTTACATATAATTTATGAACATCTAGTATATTTTAAAATATCTTTAGGTTACTTAGTATTCAATATAATGTAAATGCTGTGTAAAAAGTTGTTACACTGTGATTGAGGGGCCATGACAAGAAAAAATGTCATACTGTGTATGTTCAGTACATGTACATCTTTAAATATTTTCCCTTCATGGTTGTTGAATTCTTAGGTGCAGGATCTGTAGATATGGAAAGCTGACTATAATGGAAAAGAGAAACAGACTGTATTCCTTAAGATTTTAGCACTGAGAAAGAAAAAAACAAATATAGAAGGAACTATGAGGAAGAGAAATGACAAAATAGAAAATAAACTTACCATACAGAAAAAGCAATGTAATAAAAATTGGCTCTTTCTTAAAATATTTTAGTAAAATAGATAAAGAATCTCTCCTGGGATTGCTGAGTTCGTGGTGGCTTGCCTGGGCTACATAGTGAGCTCAGGGCCAGCCTGAACTACAAAGCGAGACCCTGTCTCAAAAAAGAAAAAAAAAATCTTTCCTGAACTGTTACAGACAAAATCAGGAAAGTACAGATCACTAAGATTAGGAGTAAACAAGGGCTCTCATTACCAATCTTCAAGACACAAGAAATTTGCTTTATCTGTGGGCTCCCTAATACACTTGTGGCATTTTAACCACCATGCTTTTATGCATGCCCAAACCCCAAAACATCTTTACTTGTTTTACACATAACATATCAAAAACAAAAATTCCAGGTTTCCCCAGCCACAAACAGCTTTGTTCTAGTGTCTCCCATGTTGGTGAATGGTACCAGTGTTTAGTAAATTGCTCAAGTAGGAAACTTGCCTCTCTCTGCTGGACACCTCTACATTCCATCAATCCCTCAGCCTCTGACTTTTCCTTTTCCACTCTTCTTTTTCCCTGCATTACCCTTCACCCTGCCTTTCTGTCTGTTTCCCCCTTCTATCATTGTCCATCTACCTTGAAACAGCCTCTCATTCCTGCAGTGGCCTCTTCATTCATAGCTCACTTTCCATCTACTCTGCACAGCTGGTACTGCAAGCGTCTGCTGAGAACCAATCCATTTCCCAGCTTCTCACTGGTCTGGAGTCAGGTGTAAGGTGTGCTGTGCCCAGGAGCCTGTGGTCTTTCAGTGCCCAACTCATTGTCCTTTGGTGGCAAGGCTTTTATATTATTACGCTTTGATATCTCCATGAGAATAAAAACAGAAACCACACAGATGACTCCCTAACTGTGCCCTCTGGCCCGTGGGCTATCAGTCCTGTCATAGCCACAGTGCTTCCTGTGACTTGGTCTGTCTGGCCCGTGGAACAGCAAAAGACTACAAGTCTGAATGAGTATACTATAAAATAGCATAGCAGTATATCAATGTAAGCTATGTTCATCCTACTTTATATCATCTCTAGATTACTAGTAATACCTAATGCGAGGTAAGTGCTGTGGGAACAGTTGCTAACTATATCATTTAGGGAACAATTACAGGAGAAAAGTTTGATATGTAGAGGGAGGATGTGATATTTTCCTGACTCTCTGATGCACAACTGGGTTAATATGGGTATGTGGAATCCAGCTGTACACACAGAGGAATCTGTGCAAGGGCCATAGATTGAAGGATGATGAAATGAGTACTGTACCTCACTGTTCACCTTAGGACTTGGTGTGCACAGGGCACGTCTGGAGTGTTCCTTTGAAGCAGTTGTTTTGGGGGAATGTAGCCCATAAAATCCTGAATAACTGCACTAGACTTTTATGTTGCTTTTATTAAGACTTGTGAAAGAGAAACTTGACACTGCTTGTTGGAAAGACCTTTTCCTGACATACTTTGCTTGTCATCTAAGTCCAGTTTCTTGTCTCTTATAATTTGGAAGGAACCACAAACATTTAAGGAAGCTATGAGCTTCATGGCTACCTAGCAACAGAAGCACCATCTGAGGGGAAAACAGGTGTAGGTGTCCGACAGGGACTTGCCGAAGCATGTGGAGTGCTTCTTCTCTGACCCTCTCAGAGCCACGAGGAGCTTGAGGTGGGACACTCGGGGCCTCACGGTGAACTCAGCTCTGGGGGAAGATATAGCTGGCGGCAACACTTCGGTGTAAGGCAGGGCCGTGGGTGTCTAGCCAGGGTAATGGAGAGGTGACTGGGCCTGCAAATACTTCAGTTTCTTCATAAGTCTGTCTTGCAGTTTGCACTTTGTCAGTGGAGTGAGTTGGACCAGTAGGTCATGCTCTAGGGATTGGTGCTTCAGTTAGGGCCTGTTCCCCTCCCGACCTCGGAAGGGCTCCCTGCTTGGTGCTCCTCGCGCTCCTTGTGGCCTCTCCGTTCTTGCTTCACCCAGTGTCTGCTGCTGTCTTGTGTCCCCAGCAGGAGTTTAGGCTTGGGGAGGGTTAGCTGTGTGAACGGACCCAGGCTTCTCGGGGCTGCTGAGCGGTAGCCATCCCAGCCGAGAGCTCGCTGTGTCGTGGTTCCTTCCGTGAGCTACTTGTGGGGCCAGTTGCTCTCCCATCATCTCTCCAGACATCAAGGGGGAAATCTGGCCTTCCTGCTGCTGCTGGCCACAGTGAGGGTCATGGGAAGAAGAGAGTGACTTAGAGTCACAATCTCCAGGCTGCCCACAAGCTTATAGATCTGCCAGGCAGTCGTGGTTTGGATGAGTTTGGCTCGTGTCTGTTGGGCTTTCACAAGTATCTGATATCACCTGATGGGTCCTCTGGAGGTTCGATGATCCATTTGGCCTCACTTAATGGCAGAGTTCCAGGAGCAGTGAGAAGACACAGCCTCAGGGAGTGTGGCGCCTGTGTCTGTGGGGTCCCCTTGGAGTGAGGGCGGGATCACAGTCTGGAGGGACATGGTGCCTCCTCCTCACCGACCGCCTCTGCCCAGGTTCCGGGAGGGGAGCAGGAGTCTGCCCGCCGAAGAAAGGAGCTCAGGATATAGACATGGGGTTGGAGGGACACAAGCTAGTGGCATTTATTTGAGCTTCATTTTAGTCTTTTCTCTTTAAAAATCATCATATCTTTCCCGACTTCTACACTACTACCAAAGTTAGTTTAAAAGGTAGCACCAGTGTGTATTTATAGAGTGGTTCTGTACAAATCTATTTCAGAAATTTTACTGCCTAGACTAGGATCGCTGCAGACCTCCTGCCAGACCCCAGATAATCATTAAACCACCCCAGTCACTCGCCACTTCATTGGCTTAAGGAGGGGAAAGAATATATAAATCGAGACGTGACCTCAGCCTTGTTTCAGATGTTTGGGGCTTTTCTGGGTGTGCGAGCCTGCCCTGTCTTTCTGATTGAGCTGTCTTTGTAGGAACAGCCGAAGGAACCCCAGAACAACCTTGCACAGCTTCTCCAGGAGGACTCTGTCTCCAGAGAATGAGGACCCACTTTAGTAATGTTCAGACCCAAAGGAGTGGCATAAAGCTCAGGGCATCGGGAAAGACCCTTTCTGTGGATCTGGGCCTGGCTCCCTGGGGGAGCCCGCCCCTGCCAGGATCTTGGCCCTAGGTTGACAGCCTGCAACCTGATCTGCTATTTCCCTGCTGTGCCACTGTCACTGCCCCCAATTCTCTAATCGCCACCCTCCTATAATCACCCTGTAATGCTATCTTCCCACATGGCTCCCTGCTTTGTCTTATGTCCTGAAGTGCCCGACAATGTCCTGGCCACCAAACCTACAGCCAAGAAAGGAGTGAGGGGACACGCTGCCAGGGGATCAGAGTTGACATGAAAATTGTCAGCGTCAGGAAATTCCAGGGCCCTTAAGTCATTTGGGAAGACATTTGACATGAGAGGCCGAGGGAAGGGATCAGGTTGCCTCCCTGTTAGCAGGAATTGAGGTCAGGGACTGGTTTGCCCGGGAGGGGTCTGAGTCCTTTGCTGTGCAGGGAGAGTTTGGCTATTTCAGTGTAAATCTTTATAATCTAATTGGATTTTAACTCCACTTGCTGCATACTCATATTGTTTGTGTGTTGTTTTAGAAGTTTCCGTCTGTAGTTATCACTGATAAGACTAAAGAATTCATTTAGGATGCCGGTCAATTTGTTTATAAAAGGACACTGAGGTCAGGCATGGTGGAATACACCTGTAATCTGAGCACTCTGAGAGGCTGAGGCAGGAGGATCACAAATTTGAGTTTAGCCTGGGTAATTTAGTGACTTAGCAAGACCGTGTCTCAGAAAAGGGACCGGAGATGTAGCTCTATGTGAAGCCACTCTGGATTCAGACCTCAGTGTCGCAAACAAAACTTCAAAACAAAGCACAACACCTGATGCCAGCCTTCTCCGTGCCCCAAATGTTTAATGGATCAGTCCAGCCAAGACACACTCTCTTCTTGCTCATGTGATGGTTTAAATATTAATCTTATGTGCCTCCAGTGCCGGAGTGAAGCAGGACCTGTGTGGTGGGAGAGCGTGGGCAGTGTGCTCTGACCTCACGGGCCCCTGCTGCTGTCTGGGGCCCCTCGCCATGCTGCCTCAACTCTGTGACGGCCCAAGAAATCCAGTAGGGCACAAATGGGGAGGGGCTTGCCCAACTCTTAATTAGTTAATTACTACATTGGCTTGGGAATGGATGGTAGCTTTTCTTTTTAAGGAGGACATGGGCAATTTGATGGAGGGTGTTGAGGAGAGTCTTAGTTACAGTAGGAGGAAGAGCTTCCATACCTTTCGACAGTTGCCTAAATGGCATTTTGTCTCATTCTGCCTTTTATTTTTATGTCATACTCAATGAAACCACCTCTTTGAGGGCAAGAAGCATTTATGTGTTCCTTGGTACCCTGCCTGTGTCTGACATATAATTTTGTTAAAATGGAGCCATGGAAATGGTAGTTAATGATGCCCGGAATGTGGGGAGAGGGGTGGTGAGCCTGGGCAGTTAGGGGAAGGGTTGGAGATCTTAAGGATGGGGATTGTGGGGCTTCCTGCTGTGATTTGGGGCTGGCCCTGAGCACACTGAGGCAGAAGTCTGGCAGGCCAGCTTGAGTGTCCAGGAAGAGGGGGTATTCACTTTAGTCTGCTGGAAATAAAAATGGAAGGTGTAGAATGGGGGTGATGGGTAAAATAGCCAATAGTGGCAATTAAAGAGCCTGTGGCCATCAGTACTCCCTACCCTGGCTGCATAGGAATTAGGTGGGCGTGACAGGGACTGAAGCCTAGGTCAGGTCCCCTGATCCTTGAGTGCCCTATCCCATCTCCGCTACAGGCTGGAGGCTGGAAGCTAGAGAATGTCCTTCTGAGTGCCGATTGTGAAATCCTCAGGAATTTTGTGAGTCAGTTTTTAAATGTAGCTATTATTAAAAATTAAATTACAGACACAACAAAAAATAAAAACAAAGGTAATAAATATTCAGAATATGTCACTTGCTAACCATCTGACTACTTTTCCCTTGTTTCCCAGTCTCTAGTCATTTTGGAATTAGAGTTTTAACACACTCACCAGCTGAATAAAAAGCTGAATTAAAGGTGGAGTTATGAATTTGAATTTCCTTATGATGTTGATGTCCGTCTTCTTTGGCAAAATTCCTTTACTGTGTCTGTAAGTATAGTCACTCTAGATGTAACTAGATGCTACCTGTTGCCTGACGTTGGGGCCATCTCCGGTGTCAGTGTGGGAGTAACACGAGCTGTTACACATCAGTGACTTCCCACTGTGAGCTGGAAACAGGCTGTGCTGGGGGCATTTATACCACATCCAGGTGCTTTCTGCCTCTGGACCAGAGCAGCACTTCTGGTCCTTCGAAATCTCCTCCCTGGTCTCAGCATGGACCACAGCCTCTTGATGATTCAGACCCTTTAAGGAGAAGCAAACTTTGGATCCAACAGCTTCCTTTTCTAGGCTCAGAGTTTTCCAAGGGCTGAGGCCAAATAAATCATTATGGTTTAAAGGGCTCTCATTATCCCATCTTCTAGACTGTTCATTTCTTGTGGGATTAAACATAAGCAGAAATGTTGATATTACCAACAGAGCTAAGTTTTATTTTTCTCTGAGTTATTTCTAGCAGTAGAAGTTAAAAGATCAAGCTACCAGTGATTAGACCAATACTCAGTCTATTGTGCATGTTAACAGGTCTAATTTGTAGTGGAATTTTCCACCTAGGAGTGATAAAGTGATATATGGCTGAAGTCTGACTTCAGCCCATAGGAGATGCTTTGCAGGAAACTTCTTATTGGCTGCTTCCCCTGCCTGGGGAGACAGTTCCCTATATCCTTCCTCCAAGCCAGGGGAATACCTTTGGTACCACTATAAAGTGAGTTAGATCAGCTTGATCCCTATATTCAAACACCTTTTCAGATTAGATGATTCATCTTATTTCCCCAGTTTACTTTTAGTTTGTTAATAGAGATATAACACAAGTGAATCAAATAGGATTAACCCTCCTAGTGGTTTAACTAGGTATTTCTCACAAATAATAAAGAACAAATTCCTTTCATTCTGTTGAGGGTAATGAGGCTCAAGGAAATTCAAGACTGAACTTCCAGATGCCAGTTCTGAACAAGATTTCTTTTGGGTTTTTGTTTTATTCTTTGCAGTATGGAGAATTGAACTCAGGACCACGCAAGCATGGCACCACTAAGCTACATCCCCCGCCCTGGATTTCTTTTGTTGAGAATACTAAACAGTTTTTTTTTTCCATCAAAAGAGACTAGTTCTTTGTTGGAAATCTCACACCAGTTTAACAAGCATTTTTAAAAAATGTCTTAAGGTGGCCACATAAATTTGTCTCTACTATTTCCCAACCTTGTCGTTTTGGAATGAAGTCTTAACTCACTTACTAGATGAATAAAAGAACCATTCTTACAACCTGAGGAATTGAAAGTGAAGATATAAATTCCTTTTTTTCCCCCGGTATAGAGGTTGGAACTCAGGACCTTATGCTTGCAAGGCAGGTCCAGCACCACCGAGCTAAATCTCCAGCTCTTGGGCAAAATTCTTCTCCTGCATTTATAAGTGTAATCATGTTAAATGTAACTATTTGCTACCTGTTGACACAGCTTCACAATCATAACTACTTACCACAAGCAAAGGCTCATTTCCTGATATGTCACAGTCCAGGACAGTTCAGGGGAGGCTGGGTGGTGACATTTCCTTCCACTTTGTCACTCAGGGACCAAGTACTTTCTGGGCTCTGTTGCATTCTGAGGTTTGGCGTTGTCCTCTGATTCCTCTGCACCTGGTTACAGACAGGAGAAAAGAGGTGGACAGTTTTGTGGGGTGTTATGGCCAGGCATGGTAGTTTTCTTCAGTTGTGCCCACATTCTGTTGGTTGGCAGTTATGTGGCCAGAGCCCAAAGCTAGGTCATGTGCCCAGGTAGAAAAGGGAGAGGACTTGCCAAACATATGGCCTTGGCCTGGTCACATCAGGACTTTCAGATGACATAAGCTATATTTTGCCAGCATGACAATATTTTAAATTTCCTTGTGGGTCTTGGTCCATGGAGAGGATGCAGATCGTAGCGGTAAAGAGCATGATCTTGGGTCAAACTGCTGGAGTTCAAATTGAAGCTCCACCATTTGCCAGATGATGAACTTGGGCAAGTAACTTGGTCTCTGTGTGCTGATTTTGTTACCTGTAAAATGGGCTTAACAATAGAACATAAAAGACCATTTGAGAATCAAATGGCTTACTATGTCTACATATTTAAAGGGTTGCTTGGAAGGTAATAAATGCATTGGTTAAGTAAAACAATAAAAATGAGGTTGGAAACAGAGAAACTGAATTTCCTTTTTGGTGTATTATAATTTGGATAAGTTGCTATTCAGCCAGAGAATTTTTTTTAGTTCAACTGCAAAAGTGTTTATTGAACAACTGTGATCTGTAACGTGCCAGGTCTGACCATTAGAATAACTGTGCTCTTCACCATTCAAAAGAAACAGCATTTTTTCCTGGGCCAAATCTGTCTTTCACACTCTGTGACCCTGTATCCATAGGGACACTCGCATCATGATTTTAGTTGTCACTTTCCAGATCTGTAGCTTCCTCTGAGTCCCTCTGAGTGGAAAGTAGCACTGATCACATGCCTGGAAGGCTGTTTCCCCTCCCCACCCCATGTCTGTGGGACCCCGACAGTGCTTGTCTTTAACAGATGTCCCATCTGTCCCTTTGGGAGCTAGTTCACCCCCGGTCTATTTGTGCTCACACATGACCCCTTCCGGCGGTGGTTCACGGTTAGAACAGCGCTTGATTTTCAGAACCGTAGGAGGGCAACACAAGGGAGCTTCCGGACGTGAAGTCCCTGCTGGAGGAACAACCTGACGCTGTGCTCTTCCCTTCGCAGCTGGATGACTGTGCGCTGCAGCTGTCCCACAGCGGCACCTACCTGGACCTTGAGGCCACACTAGCAGAGCAGCGTGACGAGTTTGAGGGCTTCCAGGATGACGCCGGGTAAGAGTCCCCACTGTCTCTGCTGCCTGCTCCCCACTGCCCAGGAAACTGGGGTACTTCAAGGCTGTAAAATATTTTGGAGAATCCACTGTAGTTTTACCATCTTTGCCCTCGTGATCACACAAGAAGGGCATGTAGACAATAGGGACTACAGACCCTCTTCTGTTTTGTGGGACTTTGTTTTCTCCAACACTTGGAGAGGGAGCTTCTCTCAGAAACATTTCTGATATGGTTTAATCAACCATATGGTATTTATCTTGTAAGTTTTTTTTTTTTTTGAGACAGGGTCTCGCTTTGTAGTTCAGGCTGGCTCTGAGCTCACTATGTAGCCTAGGCAAGCCTCGAACTCAGCAATCCTCCTGTCTCTGCCTCCCGAGTGCTGGGATGACAGGCGTGAGCCACCACGCTCGGCTCTTGTAAGTTATTTTTAATCCAAGTATGAGTGACAATTGAATCAATATTTTGCAGATTTTTATGGGTTGACAATGGTTTTAGACAATGTTTCCAATAATTTTATTGGCAGATGGCCTAGTAAACAGTTTTATACTCCATCATCCTTTCTACTCATGATAGTAAGAAAATTATTATTAATTATGTCATTAACATCAAATTACTTTTAACCTACATTTAGACTGCTGAATTTGTCTGGTTACTAAAAGAGCTGCTGTGGATTCCTCCTCCCTTTACTCCTCATCCATGTGAGCCAAATGTATCTCTGACGTTATCACCTTCTTCCTTAGCCCTTCAGAGCTTCCCTACTGCTTCCCAAATAATGCTCAGCTGTATTATTTTGGTGTTCACCCCCCCTGAATTGTTTGAAGTTATTTTGTCCCAGTAAACACTATGGCCAGGTGAATATTATTTGAGTGTAATGATAGTTAATGAATTGTTTAAATAATTGGGACAAACGAGCCTTCTTCATGTTGGTTTCATGTAACTCTCTGACTCCAGTGGG
Source organism: Thryonomys swinderianus (assembly GCA_004025085.1). Classification (NCBI taxonomy): domain Eukaryota; kingdom Metazoa; phylum Chordata; class Mammalia; order Rodentia; family Thryonomyidae; genus Thryonomys; species Thryonomys swinderianus. The sequence goes on from PVIC010005837.1 coordinate 26,112, forward strand.
TCCTGATGACTTCCTGGCTTTCCTCTGTTTTAGTAGCTGTCACAATTTTAAGTCATCGCTCCTCTCTTGTTCTGCTAAAACTCCCCAAGAGCCGAACTATACCTGTCTGAGTGTCCAGCATCCAGCATTTAGTCAGCCCCTTATAGGCATATAGTGGATATTGGTAGCCAAGTGAACGGCATAGTCCAAGAATGGACACCTGCATAGCATGGCCATGAGCACCAGGAAGCGCAAGGGCCTTGGTAGGATCCAGCAAGGCAGAGTGAGGACATCCTTCTTGTGTGCAGAGTGGTGTGAGTGCTACACCAATAGTGTGTGGGAAAAGACACAGAAACACATGGTGTGGGTCTCTCAAACCACACCAGATCCTGCTTGCTATCAGTTAAAAATTGACATTATTGAGACTGATAGACTTGTTTGAGTACTCTTACAGAAGTTTTTAGCAATTATCTGACAATGATAGCCCCTTATATAAGATGTGAGACGGTAGGCTGGGCGACATTCTAATTGGACAACTTCATGACTCACTGAACAAGATGACCCAGGAGTGTTAAAAGTAGATCATTATCAACTTGAAAAATGTCTCTAGTGGTGTCATGTTTGAAGACCTTGTCCTATTTGGTTTTGTTTGCTTTCCTACCAAAACTTGGATAATTTGGAGATAGCAGCTCAGGACAAAAAAAATGCTATTAAGTGACAGTTTAAGAAAATAGAGTGAAGAGGCAAATAACACTACAGAGCATCCAGTATGCCAGGCACTGTTCTAGTCAGTTTATTTATAGTATCATTGTTTAATAATTACTTTCCAATAGGCATATAATTGAATTTTATTGTCTCAGTTTTTCATTGGAGAAAAGTCAGCATCAGGAATTAAATTACACATCTAGGGTGACAGAACCAGCAGATGGTGGGTCAGGCTTTCACAAGAGTGTGACTGCTTCCCAGCTGGGCACTTCTTTGCCTCCACAGGAGCTTCCAGGCAAAGGCATTTCAGGTTCTATGGAGCAAGTACAGCAGTGTGAGGTTGGTTTCTGCCAAGAGATCAGTGCTGGTGTGAAACTTTACCTGCAGAGTAAATAACACCCAGCCATGCTTCTGAGTGGCTCCGGGAAGACACATTTTCTGCCAGTGCCCATCTCTGACACTATAGCTTGCACTGTAACATTGGGGCCCACATCCTACTATTTTATACATAGTTGTTCCTGAGAGTCCTCTGACATGGTTGCCAGGCTAGAGGTTGGTGTTTGCTTTCTCACTTTGTTTCCTTCTGGAAGGAAGCTTTATCTGGCCCATCTAAGAGGTAGAGCCTTGGTCCCATTTCTGTACCCAGTAAGAATGAAATATATGGATATATACTTATATATTACATTAAATATATTATACACACACACATACACACATACATAATTGTTGAGATGAGAAGAAGGGACTCATGATGTGGAAACTGCAAACAGAGGAAGTAGCCCAAAAGATGAGAGCTATACATATGAGCAGACATACCTCAACTCAGAGTGAGGTTTGATTTCTGAAGTGTTATCATTCATACTGAGCCACCGTTTGTCCAGAAGAGCATGAAGAAAGCACCTGTACTGATCTCCTGGTGTGTGGGGGTGTCTGTTTTGGCCTTCATTGCAGAAGACAAGTCAGACGGTGGTGTTCTGGACTGTCAGGCCACTGTGTTGTTCTTGGACTCGTTATCATTGCTGAGCACTGAGGCACAGAGTGGACCCCTGGGTGCCAGCTGCAGGCTGAGTCCTTCCCGTGCAGGTTTTGGGTGCATTTGCAATGTCACTTGCACTAAGGGTCTCTCCTACATCCTTTTCTGTGTGATGTTTGTCAAGGTTGGTTTACTTGTAAAGTCATGTCTCCCATGATTGGGAATTAGGGTATCATTATTTCCTAAGCAAGAGTTGTCCTTCCAAGGTATGAAAATGGCACATACAGAATTATTTTTGTCCTTGATTTTTCTGTATAAATGATAGGAAAGTATTTGTTAATATTGTGATCATCTAATGAAGATGTATCAAGAACTATGGCCTTTGTTCCTATGGTATGCTCTTTCCTTGCTAGAGGAATGTGTTTCTTTGCTCTTGCTTATTTCTCTGCTCTTTTATACTAAGACTAAAAATTAACTCACTTGTTTAGAATTATCACTGAGGCTATCGGAGAAGCAGAGAAAGACCTTCAAAAGTGAAAGGACAAAGTAATTAGTATGTCAACAAAATAGAGCAAGGTTTTCACTGCCTTCCAGGGCCAGGAAAATTAGCAAGTGGTACGGTGGAAACAGGAGGTTCAAAGCCTCTGATTATCCCTGACCTGCTACTGTGTGACCTTGGGCAAACCATTTTACCTAAGATAGAAATTTATAAAATAAAGACATTAGTCAATCCCCATGTGGGCAGGAGTTCAGACAGGGTCTTGGGCACTCCAGGAGAGCAGCATGGCATTGTGGGTAAGGACACAGGATCTGTGGTTAATGCCATTGCTATTTGACCATGAGGATATGGTCTCTGAATCTCAATTTTCTTACAAATGCAAATAATATAACTATGACATTGCCTCCTTAGGTTGTTTCAAGGTAAAATGTAATGTGTCTAAAATATTAAGCTAGTTGTCAGTACTAAACCCATATACTCAAAAAAATACCTATTGCCATAGTTACAGCCAGAATTTGAGACCATAATACATTATAATGTAAATCGCTGGCTTTTAGGCCTGGAGGATTCTGAGCAGGTCAGACACTGAGATTTGTAGTTATAAAAACCAAGGAACTGAAGATGTAAATGAGCTCTAGAATATATGGTAGATACTGTGAAATAGAAAATATTCAAAGGGAAATGGGGTGTAGGGGTAACAAGGGGAAGAAAAAATATGGTAATAAAAAAGGGAAACAAAGCTTATGTATATGGGGTGGGAAGAGAATGGGAAAAAATGAGAATTAAATTGTGTCATATGCTGGTACAAATTCTCAATATTGTGTGTGATCACAATGTGTGTGTGTGTATATATATATATATATATATAAAATGTACAAATAAAAATTCAAAGTAAAACTCATCAAAGAAGTGTTAAAAAAAAAAAGAAAGGAAGAGCCTTTTGCCTGCAGCCTGAGCTGGGCTGGGGCTCTTCCCCTTTTGACATCACCGCTCCCAGGACCTCTGGAAGGAATCCTGTGCCAATCAAAGACCCCACGAGCCCGTCACAGAGAAGGGAAGTAGTGTTTGGGTGGGTGGAAGGGATATGCTTGGGTGATGCGGCTTGAAGCAAGAGTGGGCCTGAGAAGCGCAGTGTCTCAGAGGCAGTGTGCAGACAGTGTGGCTGCTGGACATGGTGCATTCCCGAGCGTGCTCTGCCCTTGGAGTCACATGGGCACTCACTTTTTCTCAGGCCTGTGCTGGAGGGTCAGGGTTGGCTCGTCCATTTGCCTCTCTCACTTGCTGCGGGTTGATGCCCTCCCACCTGTGCATCCCTGTGCTGGTGCACAGCTGGTGGTTCAGAAGCCAACAATGGATGCACACGTGGCCAAGAAACGAGGAAGGCCTGGGAGGAAGCCAGCCTGGGAGGTGGGTGTGGTGCCTCCTGCCAGCTTTGCAATGCACCTGCGTAGAGGATGCCCTGTGGTTTGACTCTCAAAAGTCTAACTTCTCTGCCTACAGCTCCTGGGCTAAACGATCCATAGATGTAGGGTTATGAATTCCTGAGGTATCTACACTGTTTGTGGTGAGTGGGCGGAACACCATCTCAAAGTCTTCTTCTGGTTCCCAAAGAGGGTTTTGCCCTTAAAATGTCAAGTTTGAAAAGAAGGTGCCTCTTCTAAGGATCTAATATAAAAGTTAACCTTATCCAGTCACATTTTTGTGTGGTTTTCCTTGGCCTCAGGATTGGTAGATGAGGAATCATCTTTGAATCTAAGTCTACAAGACAGCTGAACCTGAAAGACCAACCAACCTAAGTTTTACTTTGAAAAGAAATTCCACTGGTGAGTGGAAAGCTAGTTAAGTTCAGCTGTGGGTGCAGGCATGTGCTTAGAGGTGCCTGAGGCAAATTGTTAAAGGGTAGGTGGGGGTCTTCTGTGTTCCCTGTGCTGTATGAGGGTCCACATGCAGACCACCAACCCCTGCTCTGGCTGCGGTGGGACAATCTGGCCCTTTCCACCAAGTGGAGCTACTGAAGTAAGCTCAGCACAGTGCTGCCTGTGTGACCAGAGTCCCCACACACCAGTTCTGGGCACGTTAGGCCACTTGCCTGAGAATACTCTGGAAGGAAGCTGCTTAGAAATGCTGATATCTTGGTTATGGCTTTGGAAAGATTGGAAGAGGAACTTAGAATCTTATTTTTCAAAGACCTGTCTCAGGTGGGTGGATGTTTGGCCAGGGGCCTATGGCACAGGTTCTCAGTCTTGGAGAATATTGCAACCACCTGAAGGAGGGTGGAAGGGATATGCTTGGGTCCCCGTCCTCCACGTGCAGCATGAGGTCGGGGAAATCAGCACAGGGCGGGCCCAGGCAGCAGGTATTTAAAGCTCCTTCTCAGGTGAATCCAATGTGCAGCACTCGTTACGAACAAATATACTATGAGGGAGACAGAGTTCTGCCCAAGCTGTGGGATGCCAGAAAGGATAAGTGAGCTCCATGCTGCGTACCTGGTAGGCTCAGAAAGGCTCTCGATACTTCCCTCTGCTGTACTGGACAAAGAAGCACCAGGTAGGAGTGAGGGAGGGTCTGAGCTGGGCCTCAAGGTGTGGGTTGGAGTCAGACAAAAGAAATGACCTGCAAAGAGGGAACTCCTCAGGTAATGAGGGGCGCCCAGTAAGGGATGGACGGGAACGAGGGAGGAGGAAGAAAGGCAAGAGCGCCGGGCAGCGTGAGTCACATGTGGCCCGTGTGGGCAGCAGAAGGGTGTGACCTGGCAGGCAAAAGCCCGGGGCTGGCTCGGTGTGCGGAGCAGAGGGCGCTGGAGCCGAGGTTCCGGCTCGAGTGCAGGGAAGGGGGGGGCGGGCGTGCGCGCGAGGTGGAGGCTGCGCAGAGTGCGGGGCCACTTGAGGCTGTGGGGCGGGCTCCTTCTGGAGGAGTATCAGCACGTGTCAGTGGGAGGCCGCGGCGGCCCGTGAGGAATGGTGACTGCGGACCTGGGCGAGGCAGGGGGGACTAGAGAGTTTGGAGTGAGTCCCTAGGGCAGGGGCCGCCGAGTCTGGGGGCCTTTTCCGGAGACAGCTGCAGTGTGAGGAGATACGACCGGGATCTGTCTGTAGAGGCCGAAGAGTTCGCGGTTATCCGGGTGGCAGCGTCTGGGTGACCTCGGGAAAGCACGAGGCAGCACTGTCCTTCAGGGGGTGGTTGAGCTTGAGTGCCTGTGACGAGGCGCCCAGGTGACCGGGGCTTAAATTTTTCCTGTTTACTTTTTTATCATGAAGAAAGTGAATATTAAGAGGTGGAAAAGACAAGTTACACACAGGGAGAAAGTATTTGTGAAACACCTAGAGCCAAAAGCCACTTTTTCACATCTTGAGCCAGAGATTTAGCTCAGTGGTTCTGGTGCCTGCTTCGCAAGTGCAAGGTCCTGAGTTCGATCTGGTAACCACATACAACAATGCTGGGTGTAGTGACATGCTCACCAGCAATCAAAACCACATACCACAGTGCCGGGTGTGGTGGCTCACGCCTGTAATCCCAGCACTCGGGAGGCAGAGGCAGGAGGATTGCTGAGTTTGAGGCTTGCCTGGGCTACATAGTGAGCTGAGGGCCAGCCTGAACTACAAAGCGAGACCCTGTCTCAAAAAAAAAAAAAAAAAATTCACATCTCAAAAGACATAGTAAAGTGTCTAGAATCAAAGTGACAAACATGAAAGTGCTGTGGAGAAAATGGAGCCCTCAGATGTAGCTGGTGAGCTTAATGTAAAGTGGTGGAGTTGCTTTGGAGGACAGAATGATGATTTCTTAAAATGCTGAACAAAGAACTATATAGCCAGCTTTTCTACCTCTAGATAAATGCTAAAGAGAGAAAATATTTGTCATTATACAAATTTTTAATTATAATGGCCTTGAAGTAGAAATAACTCCAATGTCCATCACATATGGAATGGAGAAAGCAGATATGTAGTATGCCTAAGATGAAATGTTATTTAGAAATGAAAGAAATGAAGTATGGATGCATGTCACAACATGGGTGAGCCTGAAAAACATTCAAGTAAGTGAAAGAAATCAGACACAACAGGTGACACATTGTATAATTCCATTTAAATGCAGTTTCCAGGAAAGATGAATCTACAGAGACAAAGGGAAGTGGTGGATGCCTAGGGTTGGGGGGTTGGGTATAGGAACAGCAGTGCCTGCCATCTCTCCCTTTTTTTTTTTTTTTTAAGACAGAGTCTCGCTTTATAGTTCAGGCTGGCCCTGGGCTCACTATGTAGCCCAGCCAAGCCTCAAACTCAGCAGTCCTCCTGCCTCTGCTTCCTGAGTGCTGGGATGACAGACATGAGCCACCACGCCTGGCACTGTGGTATGTGGTAATGATTGCTGTTGGGTGTGAGTCACCACGCCTGGTATTGTATGTGGTTACCAGGCTCGAACCAGGGAACTTGCGCTTGCGAGGCAGGTGGCAGAATCACTGAGCTAAATCTCCGGTCCCTGCCATCTCTTTTATGGATGGTGAACTGTTCAAAAATTAGATTGTGGTTATGGCTATACAACTTGGTAGATATATCAGTAATTTTTGAGCTATATCCTGAGAGTAGGTGAATGTCATGACCCCCTACGTGTGCCTTAGAAGGCTTAAAAAGATGTCAAAGAACATGGAAGAGAGATGCTAAGCTGCTGACAAAGGCTGATGTGTGTGGAAGGAAGTCATAATTTCAGTGATGGAAGGATATTGGACATATGGGCCAATGAGAAGAGACAGCCAGGGCATGCTGGTGGCCTCTTCAAGAAGGCATCCTGGAGGCAGAGCTGAAGTATGCAGGCTTCTTCCTTTGTTTGGTCCCACAGCACATACCATAGGGCACTCCCTAACAGTTCCTTTTGCAGCTAGGAACTCTTAAGCCTTGCAGCTACAGCAGGTGACTTAGTCCTTAGAGACCAGCACCTCCAAGGCTGTACACAGGGTGGACATTAATAGACTACAGAAAAGTTCAAATATTACATCGCTTGGGTTTTGAAGAGCAGGAAAGAGGATCAGTAACAAATAGATAATTATTGTAGATTCCTCAACGCTCAGTAGAGAGGGATGAGAATAAAAGAAAAAAGGAAAGATGAGACAAGGGGGAACAAGGAGAACCAAAGTGAAAAGAGACATATACAGAAAGATGGAGGATAGCCAGACCTTGAGACAGAAATGGGAAAGGGGAGGAAGTGGCTGAAAGAATCTCATGTTGTACCATTATAGATGAGAATATTGCCTGACGTCTGCCAAATGTGTCACTGCCATGTTACTTGCATCAGCTGAATTCCCAGTCCTTGGGAGGAAGTATATGTTATTGTTGTCCCATTTTGCAGGCCAGCTGAGATGTAGAGAGGTTAAATAATATGTTGAAGATGACACAGCTGACATCAGACTATCACCATAGTCTATTAGGAAAGACCAGAGTGTATCTTGGTGATGAATGCAACGGTAGCTCTATCCTTTGTACTTTATGCTTCTGAGCAAATTAATTTGAGCTAGCATTAGCCTTTTACTAGCTGATGATGGATCCACATTCTCCTTTATCCCTTTATTCCTGAGGTGGTGTGCTGGTTGGATTTTCTAGGTTTTGAAGCTTACCAAGACCTTTTTATTCCTTGGACAACTGCTGAGGGGGTCCCATTCCCTGTTTCTGCAAGATGGCGGAACATATATTTCTGCCTTTGACTGATCTAATAGGTTACTTCTTCTAATGTGATGGAATAATGGGTGTAGAACAGATCAATTCTCTTTGTTGCAACAAAGTGATCAAGACTTTGGTTCTGTACCATTCGACATCGTGTAAATCCTGGTTCCTATTGTGACAAGGTCTTGCCTTTATCATAATATTATGGCAAAAAGGTGCTTTTGAAAAACAAAGAATAGAAACACAAGTTTCTCTGAGCTTTCATTGGTTAATACATTCACATTGGCTTGGTGACTGGTGGTAATGCATGTACTACTGGTGTAAATGAATCTAATCATGTTCTTTTGCCAATAAAATTAATAAAAAGTTGGCTGATAGAACAGTCATGCATGTACCTCCAGTGGTTCAAACTGCCCAGCAGCAAAACATGGTAATGGCCCTGTTGTGAATGTGCCAAATCAGATTTTTTCCCTTGCAAGGTCATAGGCGTTATTGTAGGTGAAGCATATTTTATAAGAAGCCAGGAAATTGTGGAAATTTAGCAGTAGTCCCAGTATGTCCCTGGAACAAGTGCTTTGATTGAGTCTCCTTGGCTCATGCATCTGTTTTAGATGGATCTGTCACTGGGGCAGCGTTGGCCTTGGGTGTGAACTGCAGATAGAGAGTAGCTGGCCATGGTTCCTTGGCTGTAGCTGTCCTGATAAGAGAGGAATCTGGTCCTCCCTGGGGAGTTTCAGGTCACACCGAGTTGCCTCTGTGAGTGGGTCAGTGGATTCCAGCACTTGGAACATTTCATTCTGTTGCAGAAGGGTGGCTTGGAGGTGTGGCGGCTATGAAACAGCTCCTTGAGGCCAGTTTTGGGGAGCACGAACCACAAGAGGGCTCACAGTGGGTGCCTAGTGAGGTTCCCACTGATTGTATTTCTGGGACATGAAGTTTCCACAAAGTCACATGCCAAAGTTTACTGGAGTTCTCCAGAGAAACAGAACCAGTAGGCTGTCTAGTACCAGTAAATAGATAGGATCAGGAAAGGAAGAGAGACAGCTGCTTACAGAGGTGGATGGGAGTATAGTCTCTGGAGTCAGACCAGCTGAATTGAATCTAGACTGTCACATTCTAGTTGTCTGACTTCAACCATGTTTAATTTTTCTGGGCCTCAGTTTTCTTATCTTTAAAATGACCACAGTATAATCTGTCTTGGGAATTTTGTGACTCCTAAATCTGTATAAAGTACTCATCTGGTATGTGATAACATTCCATAAATGTTAATGACTCTTATGCTTGTTACTTTATGAACCTAAGCTGCCATGGTACCCACTGAAGATGATTAGCCCAAATAATCCCATGATCATTTAATTTTCCTCTAATAGATACAGACGTAAAACAAAAGCAAAAATACATGTATTGGAATGGTAAGGATTGTTTTTAAACAGATAAGATTATTTTTCTTACAAAGCCAAAAAACAAGACTTTAGAATCAATGACATTGTTGAGATAGATGGTTATAAAAATAAGATCAGACTTGCCCCTGCACATCTGTATTGACCAATTAAAAAATATAATGGTAAAGAATAAATATGATTTAAAAAGAAAGAGAAAGCTTATGTATATAGGGGATGGGGATTGTAGGGTGGGTAGAGAGATGGGTAAAAATGAGAATTAACTCATGTCATATACTGGTACAAATTTCCCAATGTTGAGTGTGATTGTGAGATATATATAAAATGTGCCAATAAAGAATTCAATTAAAAAAAGAAAAGAAAATATAATGGTAGAGGGAGAAAAACTGTCAGATTTAAAGAGAGTTTATAATTAGTGTCCACTGTCTATTTGTATCCACCTTAACCATTTAAGAATTACGTATGTGCAGGGGATATGGACTCCCTGCCATTCTTATCACATACTTAAGATAAACTTTACTTGAGTCTTGTGTCAGCTTTTGTCACTGTGACAAAGCACTTGAGAAGAATTTAGGAAAAATAGTTTATACTGACTCATGATTTCAGAGGCTTCAGTCCATGGTTGGCTGGCTCCATTGTTTTGGGGCCAGTGGTGAAACAGATCTTCATGGCAGAAAGGGCAGAGATGCTCACCTCATGGTGGCTGAAAGCAGAAAATCAGAGAGGAAGAAGCTGGGGATAAGACATAGTCCTCAAGGGCTATACTACTTTCTTTAACTATGGGCCCATCTCCTCTTTCTGAGCCATTAAGGGCAGGGATGTAACTCCATGATAGAATGCTTGCCTAGCATGCTTGAGGCCCTGGATTCAATGCCTAGGATCACAAAAAGTAATCAAATTATGAATCCATCAATGGACTGATCCACTGATAAAGTTAGACCCCCTCATCCAATCAATTCTCAGAAGCCTATGGTCTGGTAACCATCCCTTCAACACAGCCTTGGAAGAGTGACATTTTAGATCTAGTAGTCCTGTGGTATTATTTTTGAATACTGCATCTTTTGGTTTGCCAAGTTTTCTTAGATTTGTGCATCTTAGTTTTTTTTTATGTGCTTTTTTGTTTCCATTATGCTTATACAAGATCCCTGAGAAATGGACTCTTTTTTTTTTTTTAAATCCTTTGCTTGGCAAGTCAAGCAAAAAAGTATTTGTACAATTCAATTTAACATGCTCAATTGTAACATTTTTCATAGTATGACCATAAGAGTTGGAAGAGTGTCATCAATGTTTTAAAGAAAGGTTTTTTTTTTTTAATGAGGAATAAAGCATTGCAGAAATCATTGTTTATAAAAATCTCAAACTTCTGAAGTTGGATCAGGCATTGTGTATTTGTTTTAAACTTTTTTTGGGGAATAATACCTGACACATACAACACGTAAACCAGAAACAAAAGGAAAATGGAAATCTCATTGCAATTTGAACTGTGTCTGCATAGAGATTATCCACCTATGAGCAACAGCTGGAAACTGCTGTTCACTTTTTCAGAACTATGCAACTGGTTTTCCTTTTCCCTTTAAAAATATTTTTTAAAAACTAGGAAACTACCCATGCTTCTCTAGGCCAGAATAAAACCTAATTGGTACAGTTATTACTGTGAATTCATAACTCTAGGATTAACAGTAAACCTCGGTGAGTCCTGTGTCTCCTTCCTTCTGACACAGCCACTCACCAGGAAGCAGGAAGGCACTGCTGGATTCTGTTAGACATTAAGCCCTGGCAGGCAAAGAGGAGGGTGGGAAAGGGAACCCAGCCACAGAGAGACCCACCATGCTGCCTACTGCTATGCTGGGTTCCAGCTGTGTTTGACCTTTGTTTGCTGGGTTCCCTGTGTCTCTAACCTCAAAGCCCTGTGACCTGCACATAGCCTGGACTCATGCTTCATTTCTCCTGCCAACTGCTCTGCACTTCAGTTCTTTTCTGCATGAAGTGGAACCTAGCAAGAGTAGAATTGGGAAGGTCCCGTCTTTATCTTTCTCCTGAGAAATGAAGTGGGAAGGAAGTGAAGCAGCATAAATTGGCATACCTGACGATAAAGAGGTTATAAACATCCTTTGATTGACTTCCGTCTTCCTGTAAGAATACAAGAGAAAAGCCATGACAGCCTTGAAATGATGGATGACAGAGGAGCTCTTTACAGTTGCCCTAAGACATGTTTCCATTTCCTATATAAAAATAATAAAAATAGCCCTGGGAATGGTCAAGCAGATTGTGTTATTACATTCCAGGCATTTCACTTCACAGGCCCAGATTTAAAACTTTCCAACATGGTCAGTCATGATGACTAGCAAATTCTGTGGATGGAACTAGTTGATGGGCCTTGGCACTAAAACATAATGCCAACCCAACAAAGTCAAACTTCCTTTATCTTGTTTTCTTAAAGCTTAGTGAAGTTATATTATTTCAGGATAGATTCTTGCTCTATTTTGGTCCCTGTTCATTGGGAGTCTCTTTTGGTTGGGTGTGTCAGAAACTTCATGTTGATTGGAAGCATTGAGAGTACCTTTGCTGTCTCCTCTGACACCTTGTTGTTTGTCCTCTGTCTCCCTCAGGCGGGGCAAGAAGCACAGCATCATCCTGAGGACACAGCTGTCTGTGAGGGTCCATGCCTGCATTGGTGAGTGACGCTTACATCAGGGCTGTTCACCCTCACTGATCAAACACACGACGAGGAACGCCACTGCTGTGGTGGTCATGCCCTCTCCTTGGGCCAGGCCCTGTAGAGACAGTGAAGTCATTTCTAGGAATAACTTTTAAAGACCTATTTCTTGCTAATTTCCTTTGCTTTTTGGATGATGACCAGAGCATGAGGGGAAACAGATTGTTGATGAGCTGCTTTCTGGCAGTGATGGTGAGATGGGGTTCTTGGGATATCACCACCGTGAGCCTCTAGCCTGTTGCAGTGATCCTTCCTATGGCTCCTGGTGTTCTGTGAAGGCTGCTCTGGGAAGGTGGTATCAGTCTCCAAGAGTGCCCGTGTGATCGAATGGAAGTCTTGGCTTAGTGAAAGCTAGGGCACATGTGAAGCATGGACCAAATTGATGTTGAGGGAGGGGATGTACTTGTTCAGAATGGGTCTCCTGCTGTGACTCAGGGGCAGACTCAGGCCATTGCTATAGTCACTGGTTTCTCCATCTGTAGACCTCAGGCCAATGGCAGAACACTGATGTCTTACGCTAATGGACAACCTTATACAAATGGTCCCTAACACTGTGGCCTGGTTTCTCCCTGGCACTGGGTCAAGTTGAAGTAAGAATGTGATATGGAAAGAAGAAAAGAACTAAAATTCACTTAGGCAGAGAAGTATTTCACATCTGTGTAATTTTGTTTTCATTTAATATTTTCTATGGTTGTCATTCAGTCCTCTTGTTAGAAGAATATAAATCATCCTGTTGAACCCTAGTCTCCATCTGGAGTGTGGTTTTCTGGGTGGAGTGAAAAAGATGGTTTCTAGTCCTTCTTTCTCTGTTGGAAATCAGAGATGGGGTGGGGAGCAGCTGGGCGTGGAGAGAAATTTATATCTCCTTACTGCATTTTGTATGAACTTTGAGGTATTAAGTGTGTTGAGTGACAACCTTTGTCTCTGTGGCCAGAAAGTAATTTCACAGGTGACTTATAATCCTCAGGGTGCTGATATGTCAGGTTTGGGGAGGGACTATAATGTTTCTGGAAGCACAACAAGGTCCGTAGGACCTTCAGGCAGCACTAACCATCCTACCACACAGCTTCAGGTAGCGCTGAGGGACTGTAACCCCTCCATGGGCGCCACATTGTATTTGAGTCAGTTTTTCTTTTCTGACCTGTTTCCTATTTCCAGTTATGTCATATGTATCAGTGATGTCTTCCTAAAGAAAAAGCCTTTATCACTTTGGATAAACTTCCCTCTACCCTCATCCTAAATCTACAACAAATCTAGGCACATAATGTTGTGAATACTATTGAAGTTCACATTGAAATACAGCTAACAGCCACTAGCGGTTTAGAATATAAGAGTTGGCATTTCCTAGGAAAAGCAAGGCAGTGGAAAGCTGACATAACTAAAAGGGACCAGGGCAAAATCTGAATGAACTCTTTTTTAAGAAAACTCTGTTGCAGTATGTAATTAAATATGCCAAAGGTTTTTCATGTTGTTGACTTGCTGCATTAACTTCTATGTCCTGTAGTGCTGTGTAATATATATGCAGTGCATGCTTGACCCATGACAAACTGGTCACTGCAGCCAGCTAAGCTCACTCTCAACCTGGTCACTCCTGCCTTCCTATCCTAGGGATTAAAGTGGTTGGTGACATAGCCAGTGTGTTCCCTCCCGAACACTTCTGCGCTTTCTTCCAAACTTCTTTATGTCAGTTGTACTGGTTATGGGAATTATGCAATTTAATGAAATGGCAACTGTAATTTTTTTATAAATGCATGAAATACGTGTATCAGGAGATGCTAGGTCTTTGAAAATTCATCAGGTATTTCAGAAGAGATTCAAAATTAGTCATTACAAAGGCATTTATGACCATGTAAGTGGATCTTGATCGCTATAAAAGGTAGAGGAATACCATAAAAACATAGGATTCTGTATCTTCATTCTTGCTTAATTTCAATCTCCAATTCTGGAGATTGGAAATCATAGAGCATATTATTTTCATAAAAGAAGGCCCACAGGGATTGTGGTCAGTAAAGCTTACTCAGAGAGTGGTTTGTGCCTCGCCATAGGTACTCATGGTATTTGGTCATCACAGTTCTCAGTTAAAATAAAGGTGTGTATGTACTGTTTTTAGAGGATTTTTTGCTTTAATCACTTTTGCCATCTATTTCCTTGGCCTGAGTATGTTACACGAGAAGACTTCACTGCAATGTAGATTAACACCCATGAAGACAGTTTTTCCTTTGTATTAAAACCAACTCTCTTCTTTCTCATTCTATTTTCTACTATTGGCAAGATCTGGAATAGATTTATTGTAATAGCACTAAATAATGTCCTTGGTTATGTATAGAAAATGGAATGTATACATCATATTTATGAAGTACCTCCTCCCATCGTGACATAGTCTTTCCCTTTCCAAGCAGCAATACTAGATGTCATTTCTTTGGTATTACAAAAAAAAAAAAAATCCCTGAGTGATCTCCAGTTAAAATGACAAAGAAAAGCATGACAAAGGGGGAAAACAGTTTTTTTCAACATTTGAGCCTTTGTTTCTTTTTTAAATTACTTCTACTGTAGACAGGTGAATTATTACAGGCTTCGTACAGAGCCCTGTTGCCACAGGCCTAGTATTATGTGCGACACCTCCACCCACAGTTGGCCTGGGAAGATCCAGGATCACAATATGCCTAAAACACTATCAAGTCAGTTTCTTTAAAATATTTCCCTCACCCCACACTCTCTTCCCTTTCATTCCTGTCTTTATTAAGTATCGTAATGTTTAGGATCTAGGGCTGCATATTGATAAATTGGAGATGACATGCCTTTGGACTTCTTCAGTGTTAGCTTTGGAACCCTGCATCCATCGGGATGAGAGTGGAGTGGAGTCTTCATGGTTAGCAGCCCAGAAAACCTCAAGAAAATGAAGGCCACAGGGGCTCGGCTTTGATGGTCACAGCCAGCAGCCCAGACAGGTCTTTTTGATAATGCAGCAGTTCTGACGTATTTGGCAGGAGAATGGAGTGGGATTTTCGTACAGAGAGAAACCCTAGGCTTTTGTACCTTTATGCTCCTCTCTGTTGTAATTTTTTTCTCTGTACATTTTTAATATGAATACTTGTTATAACATACTGTAACAAACAATATATGCTTTGCCTTCTTTGTCTAACTGTCCCTTAAATAAAATTATTGTGGGGATGAACTTACAGATATGAATAAATTCTGATAGGCCCAACAGGTCTGCATTTCATGAGGTTAGTAGGAAAAAATAAGTGTTTTGATCCCTGCCAGTGATCCTATTTGACACACACACACACACACACACACACACACACACACACACACACACACACACTCAGGGAGCCATCTGGCTTTGAAATAAAATGGGCCAAAGAATTGTTGGGTAAGGAATGGAATCTAGGAAAAGGATTTGGTTAACTTTCATTGGTAGTAATGGAGATGGAACATTTGTCTGTGGCGTGGAGCAGCAAGCGAGGCCTAGGTGTTGGTGTTCTTGCAGAGGCCCCCATGTGACTGCCCGTGGCCCTGATACAAGGCCAGTTTGGGTTTGAAATCTTGATTCCACCCTGTAGACTTTCAATGATTGGTACTTCTTAAAAAAGACTTGGTTCCTTGTATACACCATTGAGCCTGTGGATTCAGTTCTGTCTAAGCTCTATGTAAAAGCAATTTTGGATGTGTAGGTAAGTAGCTTCCATTATCTGCTTCCTATTAATCTGTCACAGGTCCCGCCGAATGACCATGTGTCTAGAAGGCACGTGGGTTTTGATGGGGGGAGAAGATTCTGAGGCAGGTCAGCCTGCCGTCTTCTCTTCACTCTATGGGTGGCCACCGCCCTGTCATTAGATTCATTTATCATTGTGATTGGCAGGTGTGCCCCTCCAGCCCCACCCCCCAAAAAAGGGTGGGAGAAAGGGTATGTGAGGGCTATAAAGCATACTGCCAGGTTCGTTACCCGTGGGACAGCCTAGTTTTGAAATGCTGTTGACAGTTCAGTTCTGTCACATCTTTCCATCAGTGTGTAGCTTGGGAGTGAGCTGCCACCACAGATGGGAAGAGCAATAAGAAAATGAATTTAAAGCCTCGCTCCAACATATGCACACATACAGGTAAACATAAATGTGAGGAATGAATAAAGGAAACGAGGTGCCCACCTGTGAGACAGGTCGTGTGACAACCACCTGAATATGGCCAGAAACTCTGGTCAGCTATGGAAATTAAGCAGACCAGGAAAAGAAATATAGATGCAGACACACGTGAATTAAAGGTCTTTTATGGCAGCTTTGCTCCCCTCGTGTCCCTCTGCTCTGCCAGTTGTACTTATTTAAATTGTTTATTGCTTCTCGGGGCTTGGCTACCTTTCATGTCTAAAGATCTCAAGATGTTGGAGGACAGGATTTGAGCATTACCTTTGAACCGTTACTCGTGTGCTTGCTTGTCACTGTCCTAATAATTTATATCCTGCTCACTTAAAAGGAACACAAAATTCTAGCAAAATAATTGATGATGAAGAATGTAGTTGTATTGAGAGGGATGCCCAGAGCAGGTGTTTTCAAGATAATGTGATGGCAGCTTCCAGCCACGTGCTGGCAGTTAGAGCAAAGTTGCTCTCAAGAGAAATCTGCTGTAAGAAAGACACTGTGCTTTCAGGTGACTGCTGTGGTAGCGAACTGTGCAAATGCTTTACCCTTGTAAGCCTGGCTGGCTGTGCAGTGCAGAGCAAGTGCTAGTGACCAGCTGTCTGTGCCTGTGCTTGTCCCCGTAAAAGGACAACTTTATTTTTGTTGCTGAACAATGAGAGTCTGTGTCAGGAAACAAATACTTTTTGTGCCTGGAAATTTTGCTCATCAGAGTGTGGGAATTCAAAAGGAGGATGGATCCTTGAAGATGTCTTGCTAACCTGAAAAAGTTTTCTTCTAAACGTTTAATACTTCTTACCAGGCAATAAGCAAAACACTCAGCAGTTAGCATTTCACTTCATGTAAACAATAACCTCTGAACGGGAATTACTGTCCCCACTCTGAAGCCGAGGAGATGTAGGCACTTAGTGGTCCAGTCCAGTCACTTGGCTGGGGGCTCTGGGGGCAGAGCTGAGATTCGGACCCAGGACTGCCTGACTGCAGGGTGATGTGTGCAGCCTCTGTGCTCTGTTGCTTCCTGATCTTGACTGGGAACCAACTGTGCTCCCACCATCTGGCTGGGACCTTGACTGTCTCAGCTCTGGGCTGATGAGATAATGCTGAGAAACTATGACCTCAGATGAGCAGTGACCTCACTTAACAAAAGGAGATGATAATATTTCCTTCCAGAGTGATCAGGAAGACTAAGCAAATATTTCACTGGTGCCAAGTCCAATAAGGAGATTATAGTGGACATTGATTTGTGGGCCCAAGAAATAGGCAGAAAAGGTAGTGTGTGCTTTGAATTCTGGGCAACTGGGGTTTTAGTCCTAGCTCTGCCCCTGTGTGTCTATGTGCAAGTTATTCATTTCCTGTCTTTTTTATTTATAACATTATGGTCAGGGGGAAAGGTGCCTCATTTCTGGTGGTGATGTGAGCCCTCTGGGAGATGGGGTGTCACAGATTCCTGCTTCTGGCAAACTCTGGGCCAGTGGTGGCAGATGTAAACATAATCACCATAGAAGTTTTGTGCCTTGTTGTTTTACTACTTACTGGAGCAAAGCTGAGACATGGCCCTTAAGTAGTTCTCACAGGAAGACACTGTTAGAGGGTCTGACCTATCCCTACAGGCAGCACCGACTTGCACAAAATGACCATCTTCCCTCCAGTCTTGAAGGATCCTACCCTCCTCATCCAGAACTAAAGTCAAGAATTGTATTAAATGTTTAGCTCAGTTTGTGATAGCTAAATCTTAGAAACAACCCAAATGCCCATCAACTGGTGACTGGATAAAGATGTGGTTTTAAAAAATAAAATGGAGTATTATTCTGCCATGAAGAATGATAAGTCATTTATAGTCAAATGGATGTACCTTAAGGACATACTCATAAGTGAAATAAATAGGTCACAGATGTGTAAATACCCTATCTTTTCTCTGGTATGAAAAAATAAAAAATGTAAATGAGTTCTAGAGAGTATGATAGATATTATGAAATAGAAAATATTCAAAGGGAAATGGAGGGTAGGTGTAAGTAATAAGGGAAAAGAAAAAATGTGATGGTAAAAAAGGGAAATAAAGCTTATATACATAGGAGGTGGGAGGTTATTGGGTGGGTAGGGGAATAGGAAAAAATGAAAGTTATGTCATATACTGGTACAAATTCTCAATGTTGAGTGTGATCATGATGTATATTTAAAATGTACCAGGGCCGGAGGGTTAGCTCAGTGGTTCCGGCGCCTGCCTCGCAAGTGCAAGGACCTGAGTTCGATCCCCGGTAACCACATATAATGCTGGGCGTGGAGACACGCCCACCAACAATCAACACCGCATACCACAATGCCGGACGTGGTGGCTCACGCCTGTAACTCCAGCACTCGGGAGGCAGGGACAGGAGGATTGCTGAGTTCGCGGCGGCTTGCCTGGGCACCATAGTGAGCTCAGGGCCAGCCTGAACTACAAAGCAAGACCCTGTCTCAAAAAGCAAAAAACAAACAAACAAAAAACCCAATAAAAATACTAAGTTGGGGCAAGAAATCATGGAACTCTTAAATATGAAACTCAAGCAATGCCTGATTAATATGTTGCTGGGAGATATTTGTGACTGTATTTTTCTGAGGAGTAGGTAGTGTTGAAACTGTAGATCAATAAACTTCCCATTCAGTTTTATGTTCCCATAAAATAAGTTCATCAATCTTAAGCCTGAGGGCAATTCTGATCCCAGGATTCCTACTCTGGCAATGGGGGTCAATGTTCTAAGTATCTTCTTTTCAAATTATCCTGTTAGTGCTTTCTAGAATGCTCCAGTCCTAGCAAGCACCATACAGTCAAAATGTTTCCTGAAAAACTCATCTTCACAAAAATGAGTTTGTTTAATGATGATGATGGAGCTTCCCAGCTGCCTTTCTTTGTGTTCTTTGGGTGTGTTCTCACCAAGGATGCACAAGCGGGATTGGAATGAAATGGTAGGAAAAAGCATGGACTCTTAAGCACATGCTCAGGCATTAATCAAGATAGTCAGATGCACAAGAAGAACAGTACCATAATGTAACATCAGGTGCCAGTTCCATCTGATCATTGTCAAGTTGAAAACTTACACCCCAAGCATTAGAAAAGTATCTCAGATATTTGTATGAGTTGACATTTATAAAACATTTGAATAGCTAAGTAATGCAAGTAGCATCTAAACATACACTGTATGTTTTTTTCTACAACAGATATATTAGTGATGGTAAACTTTCACTACACATGTAATTGTGAATTTATAGACTGACTTAGGATCTGGAGAGTTTGGGATGTGAGGGCAATCTGGCTGTGACATCTGTCACCCCATTGATCGCCAGGGTTGATTCGGCTGATCTGGCTGGCTAGGCGGGTGTCCCCTTCCTCCCTCACCGCTCCATGTGCGTCCCTCCCGAAGCTGCGCGCTCGGTCGAAGAGGACGACCATCCCCGATAGAGGAGGACCATTTCCTGGGTCAAGGGTATACGAGTAGCTGCGCTCCCCTGCTAGAACCTCCAAAAAAGCTCTCAAGGATCTGGAGAGTTTGTTTTTATGGTTCCTTTGGCCCAAGATACCTAAGAAACTGTACAATGAAGTCATGCCTGTTCCTCCTCTGCTTTCCTTGCATGGACACTGGGCATGAGTGTGAATGCTGGGGTCGGGGAGGGTGACCGTGGTGGCCCAGAATGGCATATCTGTTTATCAGGTGTTGGTTCACAGGTCACCAGGAAGCAATGGAGAGTGCCATAGGGTACTTGGCACTTCATGAGAAAACCGTAAAATATTTAGCCCATTAGGAACTTGGAGAAGAGGCTCCATAAAGCTGTCCTGAGAGAATTCTTGGCCGTGTATGTGATACACATGTGCTCGCTTTAATGGGAGATAATGGAATTGTGAAGAGAGTGTATCAGGGCAGGCATGTAGGATGACATGGCCTCAGCATGGCCAGAGAAGCCTGTGCCAGGCTCTTGGAGGGCACACTGCTGGGGCATGGGGGCATCAGGGCTGGGATGGGGATCCTTTGCCTTGGGGGTAGAGGGTCAGCCTTTTCCCCCTGGCTATGCTCTGAGCTTTGATATATTTCCTGACATCAGACTTGAGGTTTGGCCTTTGTCAGGACTTGTAGAGACTCAGGCTATAGCATCTGACATAGGGCATTGGGTAACATGGGATTCTGAGTGTAGCATGTCATTAATGGGCCAGACAAGAGTCCACTGGTCTGAGGGAAGGACTGGTGATGTCACCTCCAAATGAGGTAGTGCCCAGAGTCTTAAGAGTAGATATTCAAAATATACCAGTTTTTAAATAAACCCCTCTTTTGTGTGTCTTCATTTTTTTTTAATCCTTAAAACAAATGATATAGGAAACCAAACCAAAACATAACCAAACAAAACCCAGAAGCTTGGCCTCTATCCTGGAGAAGGTCCTACTCAGGCCACGTGGTCCAGACTGAAGTGGAGGATGTTGCTCTGTGGGATTTTCCTTATGGTGAGCTTGGTTCTTTCAAGATAGCATGAGCTCACTATGTAGCCCAGGCAAACCTCGAACTCAGCAATCCTCCTGTCTCTGCCTCCCGAATGCTGGGATTATAGGTGTGAGTCACCATGCCCGGCTATTATTATTATTTTAAACTTTATTGATACATTGTATATACACATCATGATTACACTCAATATTGGGAATTTGTACCAGTATATGACATGATTTAATTCTCATTTTTTTCCATTCCCCTACCCATCCCACAACTCCCACCCCCAAATACATAAGCTTTGTTTCCCTTTTTTAAGTTACTATCACATTTTTTCTTTACCCTCATTACTCCCCCCTCCACCACATTTCCCTTTGAATATTTTCTGTTTCACAATATCCATCATACATTCTAGAACTCATTACTATTATTATTTGAGACAGGGTCTCACTTTGTAGGTCTTGCTGGCCCTGAGTTTATTATGTATCCCAGGCAAGACTTGAACTCAGCAATCCTCCTGCCTCTGCCTCCTGAGTGCTGGATTTATAGGTGTGAGTCCCCACACCTGGCATTGTGTTGTGTGGTATTGATTGCTGGTGGGCGTGGGTTACCATGCCTGGTATTATTGTATGTGGTTACCAGGGATTGAACCAGGGACCTGCGCTTGCCAGGCAGGCACTGGGACCACTGAGCTAAATCTCTGGTACCACTTCTTTTGTATTATTGTAACTTAAGAACTTTCTGGATTTCCACCTGCCAGCAAATAACTCATCAACATTTATTAAAAGCCTACCAGGCACAGCCGTTCTGTGAAGTGCTATAAAGGAAAGAAATGGGCAGATAAGTAAACAGTGAGGTTCCATGATTTCAGTGAGCAGCTCCATATTCGAAATCCCCATCTTGCTAGTCCAGGGTATCCCTGATGTGAGTGTTGGTACCTGAACTTCCTTTCATATCCTCTCTACCCCTTGCTTATGCTGGCAAGGCTGGAACCACCACTCCTATGTCCTCAGTACTCCTAGCTGACCACTGGCCTCTTCTCCAGAGGCATGGGGTGATGTGTCCACTATCACTTCATGGAGACCTCAGGGCATCCTTCTAACTATGTAGCAGATCTTGTCTTTCTGACTTTGCCCTGATTCTGACGTTAAAGTAGACATAAGGCCCAGCAGCAGGAAAACAAAACACAACATGTAGAGCTGTGTTTCCAAGGCCCATTGCTTCTGATTTATAAACAGAAGATGGGCAGACTGTATTCTTGGGCTGTCATTCAGCACCATTGGAAAGTCTGGGAGGTCAGAGAACAGTGGACAGCTGGTTTCCCCAAGTCCTTTCATTTTTCCCTTCTTTATCTGTAGGAGATGAACACTCCTAGACTCAAGAACTGAAGAATATGCCTCCTTCATCTCCCCTCCCCACACTCATGGGACTTTGTTTATTTTTTTTAAGAGTAGGAAACATTTATTGAGAGAAAAATAGCTTCTGTGTAAGAGAGACAGAGGAAGGACTGGAAAGTGGGTTGCCCCACTTGTGGTACCTTAATAAGGATAATTCTTGTGGTCCCATGAGGGTTAATTTCTGAGCCTGCACAGCATTCTTCTGTGTACAGTGTCAGAATTTGATTTTTAGGTTTAATGGTAATAGTGGTAGTCCTATAATCAATGCCTTCCCCACCCACACAGCTGACTCTAGGCTTTTGGCCTGTTAGGTGGCTTTTCATTGCTCTGACAACATACTTGAGAATAATAACTCAGAAGGAAAGGTATATTTTGTCTCTTGATTTCAGAGTTTTTCAGGCCACGGTTGGTTACCTGGCTCCATTGCTTTTAGGCTTGTGATGAGGCAGAAACATCATGGTGGAGAAAAGCTGCTCCTTCTTGTTCTCAGAGAGCAGGGAATTCCCTTTGTCTCCTATAGAAGATACTTGTGGCCATTCTACACTTCTCATCAATTCTGCCTGAGAAAGAGGGTGAGCTTGGGAGAAAGGTTAGCAGGTGACAAGCCCCTCCTTTTTCAGTGATTGTCCATTCTGAGGTCCCTCGAGGTCTTTGATTGGTTCTGAGTGAGCACCCCGCCCCCCCCCCCCAGTGGGCCAGTAGATCTTTCCAGAATGACCTGGAAAGATGGAGTAAACTTCCATCTGCCCATGTTTTCCCCTGTGGTTCTGGGCTGGGGAGGGAAAGACCACTGTCATCTCCTGCCCCAAGAATCCCCATAAAGAGATTCTCCATAGACTGAGTGCAGGAGCCGGTAAAGTGGTGTTTGAGCTCAGCCCTGCTCCTGCTGGTCTGGGGCTTTCTGGTCCTCAGATAAGCTTTGTCACTCACTGTGCTCATATGGACACAATAGCTAACTGCTCCTTCTTCCTCTCCCTGCATCAATTCTGGCTCCAAATGGAGTGAAAACTGGAGGTACCCTGAGCTTTGCTCTTTTCAAGGCCAGAGTATTTCAAGGTCAAAGATAGGGAATGAATTCTAAAATTAAATAGCACACTATTTGTGGTATACAGCCACCTGTCCTGGGTGCTTCCTGTTTGAGAAGAAGCGGAGTTTATGTTCTCTTGTGCTGAGCTTGCTCTGTTTCCATGTTTTAGGAGGCTGTTCTCTACCTTGTGCTTTTTTGATAATTAAAAAAATATAACAAAAGCCACTGGAGACATCATACTCTGGTCTCTGTGGCTTAAGGGGATGAACAACAGATGACTTTGAGATGAGGGTGTTGCAGCAATCCTGGTTTAAGGAAATTCCCTGCTTGAGCTCCCACACCACACTGGCTCTGTTACACCTGGAGTGTTTCTCTGTTCCCTGCACCATTTCAGGGGGAAAATGGGAGTAGGGAATTATTAAACTACTAAGTTCTGGGGCTTGGAGTAACCCACATAGAAAGAATTTATGGGAAAACCTGATTACAGACTTTTGGGGAAAATAGTACATGGATCAGTAGTGTGCAACTCATGGATGAAACCCCAACTTGGGAGGACAGAGTTCACCTATCTGGATAGGAAGCAACATTCCCTTAGCTATCTTTGCGCTTGCCTTGAAATGGTCTGTGAACATTCACCAGAAAGTGGTTGCTGCCTGTGTGTGATTAGGACTTGAAAATTAGGACCTGGAGGCCAGAAAGCCCGAGACCTTGGGTTGTAGTTACCAGCCAAGGTTCTTTTTTACTGCTGCAATGTCCTCACAAGAGCATAAGGCAGGATAGTGTATGTTCATAGTCTCTGGGTGCAGACATGAGGTATACTGGGACTCAGAGCTACCCTGTGGGGACACTGTAGGGTTCCTAGAGCCTGTCTGAAGAGTGTCTCCGCTTTTGTACCGTTCAGGAAATAGGTAGGGCCCATTTTGCCAAAGGTTGGACTTTCACTAGAGAAGTGTCAAGGTCTCTGTGTCTGCACAGGGTCCTCAGCCACATCAGGACAGTCATGAACATTTCTTTGTAATGTTGGGAGGGCCCACAGAAGGTGATGCTGTGGATGATGGCCAACTCTGGGAACTGGAAATTGCACCAGCTCAAGGCCTCCAGCCACTAAGGGTTGCCATGTCCTGCATCTTAGCAAGGTCCTAGAAATCAAGGGTTTGAAGCCAAAGCTGTGGTGAGTCCTGGCTCTACGTTCCTTGAGGTGTCCTTGAGTATGTCACTTAATTTCCTGAGTCTTCAGATGACTCTTGAATAAGGGATGTTTGGTCATTATCACAGGGAGGGTTTGGAGGCCTAGGTGAGATGATGCCCCATGTGCTGTCCTCTCAGCTTCTGTCCTGCTATTAGCTTTCTGAGAGGCCATGTGGCTCCATAACTTTATGTTTGTGCTCCTTTTATTTCCTGACATCTACTCAGATGAGATGAGGCATGTAAAGCACACATTAAAGCTTCTGGGGATGGTGGATTCACTGCAGGTGAGCTCTCTGGTTGTCCTGCCTCACTGTGCTGGTCCCCTGTACATCAGGGTGGACTTTGATGCCAGTCCATCTGGTTCATCCTGAGGCTGCTCCACATGCAGGCAGAATGACCTCGAGCAGGCTACTTCTCTGCTTTCACTTCCCTACTGATAGAATGATACAGCGATGCCATTGTTGGGGGTTTCAATCAATCAATCCACAGCAGGTATTCAGAATAGCATCTAGGGCACAATAATCACCATGTGTGGTGTGGAACACCACATCATCAGTCTTGATTTAATATATCTGTATGAATAATAACGGCAGCAGAGTTTGGGATTATAAAGAGAGCCAAGCTGAAATATCAGACCATGGATTCATCTTCCCTTTCCTTCCTCAAATGCTTCTCAAGTTTCCCTGCAGTGTTGATAAGAGGTAGTGGCAAGGGTAGAACTTTGTCTGCCAAAAACACCTCCTTGAAGAGAAGGGGACAGAGGAGAGACTGGCCTTGTCCTCCCAGTCCCTGAGCCTCATAAGGTGCTGTCTCTTCACCCGTCCTCTAGGAGCACAGCAAGGTGGCATGGAGGGAGTCCTAAGCTTTATGGGGATCAAGCAGGGTGCATCTTCTGTCTCCCCTTTGTCTAGCTCTATCTGGGTTTCATGCTCAGGCAGCTATTTTGTCCCTCAACATGCTGCAGATTTTTAACATGCTGTAGACTTTTTTTTTTTGGTGGTACCGGGGATCGAACTCAGGCCCTTGTGCTTCCAAGATAGATGTGGTACCACTTGAGCTAAATCCCCAGCCCGGGAAGGGCGGTTTTTAATGAATCACTGTTTTCTTTTGGAGATCAAGCTTTCATTATAAATATAATTGCTGACATACAGCCTTCTGGTACTTAGGTATCATTTGCTAATTAGAACAGTGGACTCAAAAAGTCCTTGGAAAGCAAATGGACCAAGTTAAGCCTGTCACTCAGCTTGGGTGCTGGCGAATGAAATGCTTTGCCAACTGGAAGTGTCATGTACCAAGTTTGCCCACAATATGCTGGTGCTAAAGGGTCTGAAAATATTCATGACCTTTGAGAAGGAGATTAAAATTAGTAGGCAGCAATGCTGCAGCCAGCTCCAGTAATTTGTGATGTAGTCATTCCAGAGTGTCTGCCATGCTTGCCACATATTACTTAACTTTAGAGTTAAATAATGAAATGTAATGTCAAAAATATTTACGATGGACATGAATCTGGTAAAAAATATTGTGATTTTCCATCACTTCTTTTAGGGAGTAGGATCTTCAGGACACTTTTTCATCTCCCCAGTGTGACAGGGTTTCTTTACCTTGGCACTACTGTACTTTGGGGCCAGATATTTGTTTGCTGTCCTGTGCACTATAGTATGTTTAGCATAATATAGTCTCTACCTGGTAGATACTTGTAAAATGCCTCAGTTATCACAGAAAAATTACCTCTAGACAAAAGAGGCCTGATTGAAAGCAGCTGCTCTGAGATTGGGCTTGAGAAGAGCTGACCAAGATCTGAGAAGCATCAGTAGGCCCCACAGTAGCACAGCATGCTGGGAGGGGGTGTAACAACACTGATCTACTCAGGCAATCAGTGACTCATTTCCCCTGGAAATGTGTGCTCGTGGGGCTCCAGCGGTGTCCCTGAGGCAAGGTGAGCTCACCAGCTACAGTGGTGGGTGAAGTTGACTGGCGCTTCTCAAAGCAGATGAGGGTGTAGTTGTGCTAGGAGACTTCCTTCTGCAGTGGACCAACTGACCGTACTCCAGGACTGATACTGTCAGGCCCCAAATTTGAGAAAAATTTGGGTTCTGGAGGTATCCTATGTGAGGGCAAGGAGCTTATCCTCCTGGATCCACAGCCTGGGATCTAAAGATAAGTTGGTTGGGGAAGGGCCTTGAGAGGTGAGTGACTGCAGGCAAGCCAAAGAATTCACACAGGTAGCAAGGGAGGCTGAGGTGGTGATGGGAGAAAAGACATGTTGAAGGCTTGAATAGGAGCAGAGCAAATCCACGCTACTTAGTAAAAGATCAAGGTGGAAAATGACAGTGGTGTGTGTAGGAGATGGGTGGTGGATGGGTAAGAAGTATCAGGGCGAAAGCAGAAGACCTGGGATATTTTCTGAGCTATTAACTGGGTGGGAGAGCAACGGGGCGAATTTTCTGTTTCTCATGAATTTTCTGTTAGGCTCAACCAAGATGCTAATTTAATATTGAGTTACCCAAATGAAGGCTATTATTAAGGTCTTTGTGTGGACAACCTTTTAAAACAGAAAATACTTGCCAGTAGAAAATAAAATATCATTGAAATCAGATTTTGGGTAGGGGAGTGGATGAGAATAGAGCTTAAGGAAGAATATTCTGTTATGAATCAGAGGGGAAGGAGACAAGAGAGAGAGGACTAGGAGGTTAGGATGGAGCCAGAGGAGTGGGGCCCACTCTCTACCCCCAGGTCTGGATGGGGCCTGTGGCAGCAGGGGTTCTAGTGGGAAGAAGCAGAGGTTGGCTCAGTTCCCTGAT
Source organism: Thryonomys swinderianus (assembly GCA_004025085.1). Classification (NCBI taxonomy): domain Eukaryota; kingdom Metazoa; phylum Chordata; class Mammalia; order Rodentia; family Thryonomyidae; genus Thryonomys; species Thryonomys swinderianus. Next base: position 53,023 of record PVIC010005837.1, read on the forward strand.
TAACTGACTACCGAGACTTCCTGCCCACCAAAATGGTGCGAACTGGAGAGTAGGGTTTAAAAGACACAGTGTATTCAACAGAGAAAATGGGGCATAGGAAATAAATAGTAAGAAACAAAGAAATAGACATTACTAGGCATCTGGGTGCATTTTTAACTGTAGCTGGTCCCTGAATATTAGCACTAAACTTTCTGGTAGCTTAGTGGCAAAGGAAGAGCAATGGCTTCAAACCTGTTGTTTCTCTTAGTCGGTGGGGAATCCCTTTGAAGTGTAATGAAGGAGGAAACCAGTTTTAGAGGGCTCTGAATGTTCCCTAAAGCATTATATGAAAGCACAGGGTATATCTGAGTTTTAGATTTTGAAAGATAATCTAATCCTTGCTGCACTAGGCATTTCTTACATTGAACTTCTTTGGAAAAATGAGCATATATAAAATTTTTTAGATTGGGATGGGGATTTAGCTCAGTGGTTCTGGTTGTTTGCCTGGCAAGTGCAAGGTCTCGAGTTTGATTCCCAGTACCACATACCACAATGCCAGGCATGGTGGCTTGTGCCTGTAATTCCAGCACTCAGGTGGCAGAGGCAGGAGGATTGCCAGGAGTTCGAGGCTAACCTGGGGTACATAGTAAGTTCAGGGCCAGACTGAACTGCAAAGTGAGACCCTGTCTCAAAAAACTAAAAAAAAAACCCCAAAAGCAAAATAAAATTTTTAAAATTGTATCTCAGTGGTCTCAGTGGTGCTGTTTTGCTTTGTTTTATTTTAAATAGGCTCAGATGGTACCCATAGTACATGGCAGACCTGGGGCCTGGTCCCTTGTGAAGTCTTTAAGGGTTATGTAGCTTATAATGCCAATGTAGTGATGTGTTTCACTGAAGTGAATTCTGTGTGTTGCCTTCAATTCATTGAAGTTGAATTCTGGAGAAAGAAACACTATTTTCAGGAGATTTGAGTAGGGCTTGGAGAAGCCGCTGGGTGGAGAGAGCATCCGGTCCGTATCGCATCTGTATTTGTCATTGGCTGTTACAAGGAATCTTGTGTTGAGTTAATGTTTTTGATGAGAAAGGAGACTTCTCACTTTTATTTTAATATGTTTGTGTTTATAAATGGATTTTTTGTACAATTATTTAGTGACTATGAATATAATCTTTTTGGAGGCGTGTGAGAGGGAAGAGCTGGTAATAAGCTTAGGCTGCTTTGACGCTATTGGATGAGCTCCCACAGGGTGGATGTTGGGAAAAAATAGTGCAGGGAGATGCAGAAGAATCAGGAAGAGGTGGTAATGGTGTGATAAAGGCAAGACAGTGCTGGAAGAATCAACAGAGGGATCGGGATAGGAAGCTGGTGTGCTTTGCAAAGGATAAGTACTTTAAAAAAAATGTTTTAAATTAGGCACACCTGTAATCCAAGCTATTTGGATGGCTGAAGCAGGAGGCTGAGGATGGTGAGTTCAAGGCTAGTTTTGGCAATATAGTTAGTCAAAATAAAATAAAAAGGAGCCAGGTGTGGTGGTGGACACCTGTAATCCTAACACTCTGGGGGTCTGGGTTGGAAGATCATAAATCCAATCTCAGCTGGTCAACTGGTCAACCTAGCAACTTAGTGAGATCTGGTCTCAAAAATGTGTGTATGGGGGACATAACTGAGGATGTAGCTCAGTGTGAAGGCCCTGAATTCAGTCCATGGCAACACACACATGCACACACACACACACACACACACTTCTTGTTAAATAAAGTATACAGTATACCATACAATAAATGTATAGCTTTATTAAGTTTATAATAATGTAAGTACTCTTGCAATACTGTTTGCTACCAGGGTCACGAAGAGACATTTGCCCAACCACCCACAGAGCCCTGGAAATCCTCAGAAATTACCATCTCAACTTGTTGCCTCCCTTGAATAGTAACATTTGTCCTAACTTTTGTGATAATCATTTCCTTATGTTGACTTATAATTTTATCACCCAAGTGTACATCACTAGAACATTGCCCAATTGTTTTAAATGGTTTTAAAGTCTCAGATTCCCCCCTCCACCCCCCTTATGCCTTAGAAATAATTCCAGCCTATCGGGAGCACTGGGTCTGCAGAGGGCTCCGGGAGAGCTAACCTTATGGAGGAGTCTTACATACTGACGTTAATTAGGCTGGGATAGAGAGCAGGAGGGAAGAAATAAGGCAGAAGGAAAGGAATCAAACAGTTCAGAAATCGGGAAAGAAGAAAAGAGACAAAGGCAACTGAAAGAAAGGGATAGGACTTCGGTGATATTTTTATATCTTAAATTAGAGGGAGAAGGACAGGGAGTTTGGGAGGTTATTGGGACTGGGGAAAGGAAGAGGGAGGGAAGTGTAACGAGATTGGGGGAAGCTGTAAGAAGGTCAGAAATAATAGGTTGATGTATAGCTTGTGTCGGAGTCCTCCATGTACAGTTTTTGGTGAGTTAACCTGATATGTTCACAAAAGATACTATCTAAACTAATTCATTAATTACTATTCTTTATTTCCCATAAACATCCACATATGCCCATACATGTGGGAAAAAGAAACATGTAAGGAGATAAAAAAAAAATGAAACAGCCCACACATATAAAATCACAAAGGTAAAGAATCCTCTTAGGTTTTCTTTTTTTTGCCTATTTATTTACTTTTTTCTTTATTGAGTTTATTAGTACTTTTTATGTAAGTATTATGATCGTGTTCATCATTGAGAATCTGTACCTGTATGTGATATATCTTACATTCTTATTTTTTTCATTGCCCTGGCTCCCTTCTGCCCTCCCAACCCCCTGTAAACATAAGCTTCATTCCCCCCCCCCTTTTGCTATCATTCTTTCTCTTTCCCTTCTTTGCTTACTGCAGTTACAATTTAAGGTCCGAGATGGCAAGATCTTGACATGTAGTTGGGTGCGACTGAGTTCTCACTCGCTGTGTCGTGACGGGGAGGCTCGTGCTGGTTCCCGTCTGGTGCTTTATTCTTTTGCCTGCCAGTGGGTGGTGGGGCCGGGGTTCTGGATGGCCCAGCCAGCCCCTTCCTCTTTCCTTCTGCAGGCAGAGCTTCCTTCGGTTATGGCTGCATTCCTGTGGGCATGACTAGGGAGGGCTTTTGTTTTGTTTGATTTTTGTTTTTAATCTCTGTCTTACAATAGAGACCTCTCTTGTCTCAGAGCTGGGGAAGGAATAGTGGAGCTCAACACCCCAGTCTTTTTCACTGATCTCAAGAGGGGCTTTCTTGACCTGTGAGAATCGGTGCTGTCTCTTACGTCTGTTTTCTCCACTGTCTTCCACATGAGTGTGCACAT
>PVIC010005838.1:0-30571 GCA_004025085.1 Thryonomys swinderianus
ACTACAGTTTGAAACCAGGGCCTAGTACATCCATAGGCCAGTGCTGACTAAACTGTATCCTCAGCTCCATTTCCACTCTGAACTATGAGTTTTTCTGAAGTTTCTTGGTTATCTTTTATCGATTTCTTGCTTATGTACATTGCAGTCAGAGAAATTATTATAGAATTTGAGCTCTTTAAAATCTGTTGTATGAGGAAAAGAGGAAAAAAAAGAATTAAAATGTTACATATACATGTATCAATTCCCCATGATGAAAGTAATCACTATATACCATAAAATATACTAATACAATTTTTAAAATCTAAAAATAATTTTTTTACAACATAAATTTATTGTATGGTCCTATACATCAATTTCTGTGAATGTTTCTTTGTGCTTAAAAAGAACATGTAGTGGGCCGGAGGGTTAGCTCAGTGGTTCCGGCGCCTGCCTCGCAAGCGTAAGGACCTGAGTTCGATCCCCAGTTACCACATATAATGCTGGGCGTGGTGGCTCACGCCTGTAATCCCAGCACTCGGGAGGCAGAGACGGGAGGATTGCTGAGTTCGCGGCGGCTTGCCTGGGCACCACAAGTGAGCTCAGGGCCAGCCTGAACTACAAAGCGAGACCCTGTCTCCAAAGAGAAAAAAAAAAAAAAAAAAAAAAAAAAAGAACATGTAGTAAAATGCTGGCTCCTGTGCATTTCTATGTATTTTAGGTCATGTTTGTTAATGGTGTTGTTCAAATCTTTTTTATCTATATTGATTTCTTTCCTGCTGTATTTGTAGTTTTGTGTATTACTCCTTAATAATCTTCCAGTTTTTATTCTTTCTTACACTGTCAATTGTTGTGCTTTGTATCTTTGGGCTGTTTTTTCATTTATTCAACAAATTTATTAAGTGCATCTTTGCCAGGCACTGCTCTGGCTGGTAGGGATATTTCAGTATCTGAAATACACACAAATCCCTGGTGTAAGTTAAGAGAGACAGACAATAGCAAGATCAAGAATGCCATAGAGTTTTAAAATCAATTTCCATAGGCAGGAGGATTGCTGTGAGTTCGAGGCCAGTCTGGATTACATAGCAAGACCTGTCGCTAAAATTAAATAAATAATAAATACAATAGACTACAATACAATAAAAATTTTTTAAAAATCAAGTTCCTCACAAATTGAACCTTTTAACAGAGAAGTACCATTCTCTAGAAGTTTTTTCAAGTCTCTTATATGATATCAAAATAGTATAACAGCTTCACTGAGTTACTGTTTATTGTCACTTTTCATCCCTTTTATCTTTTCTGTGTCCTTATAGGTGTGTGTTTCCCTCCATCTCCCACCTGGCCACCTTGCCTTATTGTTGTGTTTTAAATGTGTTCTCTAAGGAGCACACTGTAGTTATTGTTTAATTTTAACCAGCTTGACATTGCACTTATGTGAAGTGTTTTTCTAGCTTTTAACATTTCAGAATTGAGTTTTTTGTGTGAACATATGTTTTTGTTTCTCTTGATACAGTATATACCAGAGAGTAGAATTGGCCAATTGTTTAACCTTTTGAAGAAGTGCTGGATTTTTTTTCCCCAAACCTACAGCACATTTTATAATTCCAGCAGTGGCTCATGTGAGTTTCAAGGCCATGAAGATTTACATGTATATTTTCATCTAATTTTTACATTGAGAGCTTCCATTCGAGTTAATTTTTGTATACAGTATAAGGTAGGGATCCACCTGGTTTGCATTACAGTCCAAGCTGGTCCTGAACTCCCTAGCTGAGGCTGGCCTCCATTTTATGACTATCTTCCTGGCTCTACCTCCCAAGTGCTGGAATTACACAACTTTGATTCTTTTGCATGCAGACATCCAGTTAACCCAGCATCACTTTCATAGTTAAAAGACTGTTTCTATCTGGCCATGGGGTACACACCTGTAATCCCAGCACTTGGGAGGCTGAGGCAGGAGGATCGTCATGAGTTTGAGGCCAGCCTGGGCTCCATAATGAGTTCAAGACCAGCCTGAATGACATAGTGAGACTCTATCTTAACAGATACAAACTAAAAAACCCCACCAAAATAAATGTAATTTGTTGTATGTTCTTAGGAAAATTTCCAATGACTTTGGATGTTTTGTTTTTTAAATCTTCACAAGATATAGCATTTCATTGGAAGTGGATCAGTAGGTCTTTTGCTGCCTTTCTTGAAGTAGGACCTCTCTTTCTTTTTTTTTCTTTTTTGTTGCAGTGCTGAGGATCAAACCCAGTGTACTGCACATGATAGGCAAGTACTCTACTGCTGAGCTGCATGCTCAGCGCTTTCTTTTAGTAGTTACTTAGAAATTATATTGGTGCATTGTCAAATGCCAACATTGAACAATGTATTTATTTTCCTACTGAATAACATCAACTGGCTGTGGTTTTATTTTTTACCTATATCTGTCTAGGGCTGCGAGGATATCCTCAGAACAAGGATATCCCCAGAGCTGGCTGTGGTTTTTTTTTACCAAGTGGACGTATATTTAAGTAGATATGCATACATATAAATTTAAGTGTATATAACCATATATATAGAAAACACAAAAGTACAACAAAAATTGTCTGATTACCTACAGGTAAGTGGCCTAGTTCAATGCCTGTTTTCTCCACTGGTCAACCTGAACAAATACCTTAACTTCATCAAGCCCGTTTCTTTTTTTTTTTTTTTTTTTTTGCTTTTTTTTTTGAGACAGGGTCTCGCTTTGTAGTTCAGGCTGGCCCTGAGCTCACTATGGTGCCCAGGCAAGCCGCCGCGAACTCAGCAATCCTCCTGTCCCTGCCTCCCGAGTGCTGGGATTACAGGCGTGAGCCACCACGTCCGGCATTGTGGTATGCGGTGTTGTTGGTGGGCGTGTCTCCACACCCAGCATTATATGTGGTTACTGGGGATCGAACTCAGGTTCTTCTGCTTGCGAGGCAGGCGCCGGAACCACTGAGCTAACCCTCCGGCCCCCAAGCCTGTTTCTTGAGCCACAAAGTTGAGATACTAATCGCTCCTCCCTGGGTCTTTATGACAGTTAAATGAGCCGATCTGTATGAAGTGCCACGCGCACAGTGTGCACTGTCTGACACACAATAAGTGCTTTAGAAAGGTACCTCTTCCGAGAACAGGAGCCCGTTATGGGTGGTAATTCCAGCTTGTCCTCCTGTCTGTCCTGGCAGTTCCTCTGCGATGAGAGTGCAGGGATTTCTGGAGACTACATCGACCGTGTGGACGAGCCTTTGTCCTGCTCCTACGTGCTGACCATCCGGACGCCCCGGCTGTGCTCCCACCCGCTCCTGCGGCCCTCTCCCAGCGCTGCGCCACAGGCCATTCTCTGTCACCCCTCCCTGCAGCCTGAGGAGTACAAGGCCTACCTTCAGCAGCAAGAGGGTGAGCGAGGAGAAGGGGGCCCAGAAGGTAGCACTGTGCCCCTGTCCTACTCTCACGCTCTTTCTCAATAGACTCAAAGCAACATGAAGGTAAAATGACAGAGGAGCTACAGGAGCAGGACTCTGAAACGTGGAGTGAGACCAAGTCTAGGGTGTCACCCCCAAAGAGAGAAGGTAGGCTGTTTTCGCCCCTCTGCGGGGCTGGTCTCTATTTCTTCCATTCTGCTAATCGTACTGCCCTCTACTGGCTGGTGGAGGGAGTGGACTCCCTCGCTTCCTTTCATAGGCCCTTCTGTCCTTTGTTTCTCAGGTGCAAGCCCAGCCAGGGATGACAGTAAGGAATCGGATTTCTGGAAGATGCTTCATGAACAGGAGGAGCCGGCCCCAGGAGGGGGGGAGATCCAAGCAGAGGTGAGGGCCGGTTTTGCACCACTCTCTGACCTTAGGGGCTCGGAGATTGGGTGGGTCCCGTGAGTGGGGGTCACTGTGAGGGGACCTATATCTGTCTAGGGCTACAAGGATATCCCCAGAGCAATTGTCTGAAGACTGTGGTAGGCACGCAAGCTTTGTGCTTGACTCTGCTTTCTCTCCTCGTCAGGACCCATATCTAAACCTTGAGGCCGCAGGAGATCCAGCTCCAGGCCCACCAGATGGTGAGTCAGTCATGCCCGTCTCCTTCACTGGTGAAGTGTACGTCAGGGCGGGCAGCTGTGGGGATGGTGGCTAGAGCTAAACACTAGGGGGAGGTTAGGCAGTCAGGCCGTCAGGAAATGCCTTCTCTTGTGTTGGAGATGGAACCCAAGGCCTCACCCATGGTAAGCAGGTGCTCTACTATTAAGCGACATTCTTAGCTTCGCAGAATTTATTTTGACCTGAGTTAGTATCTTTGTAGACAGTAACATTATTTGAGGGAGGTGGTAGGGCTCGCAAGTTTGAAAAAAAAAAAAAAAAAAAAACGGAAGAAAGCCAGGCATGGTGGCACACACCTTTAATCCCAGCATTTGGGAGGCTGAGGCAGGAGGCTACATAGTGAGTTCAAGGCCAGCCTGAACTACACCGTGAGACTCTGTCTCAAAAAAAAAATCCCCACCCTAGGGGCTTGTGAGATTAAAAGAAAATGCATCTGTAATTTAAAACAGAGTCCCTGTAACTTAGTAGACAGTAAATGGTTCGTATTTACAGGGGGGGTAGGATGGGTCCGGGGAAGAAGACTTTCGCCCCTGAATCTCTTCTGTACTCCTCAAAACTGTCAGGAGGTGTTCACCCCATCGCACTTACCAGACAGGCAGCTCCTAGAGGCGGAGACCATGTCCCTCCTTGGTCTCTCTATGGCCTCTTCTTAGGAATCAAAAGAGAATTTAAAACACAACAAGACCATGCCTGTTCTCTCATCGCAGATTTTCAGAACAATGTTCAGGTCAAAGTCATTCGGAGTCCTGCAGACTTGATTCGGCTGATAGAGGAGCTGAAAGGTGGAACAAAAAAGGTGTGGTCCCTGGTCGGGGAGGGGGGCCGGCCTCCTGGCTGGGACATTTGAAGAAGCACCCCAGCTGGGCCAACCAGCTGACTCTGTCCTCCACTGGGAGTCCCTTACTTCCACACCCTGCTCCGTTTGCGCCCCACCATATGTGCTTCTGAAACCCCCAAACTGCCTGTCTCCTCCCCAACCCCTCCCAGGGGAAGCCGAGCGCTGGTCAGGAGCAGCCTGGAGAAGAGGCTGCCGAGGCCCCTCACAGGGAGCCAGAGGTGAAGGAAACGGGCGAAGCGGAGCGTCAGAGTGCGGTGGAAGAAGAGGACAGTGATGAGGACGAAGATGAAGACGCAGATGAGCGGCAGCTACTGGGAGAATTCGAGAAGGAGCTGGAAGGGATTATGCTCCCATCAGACCGAGAGCAGCTCCGTGCTGAGGTGAAGGCTGGCATGGAGCGGGAGCTGGAGAGCATCATTCAGGAGGTGAGCACGGCGCTGGCTCCTGCGGGGTGGGACGAGGACGCAGGCAGCACCCAGTGCAGCTCAGGAACCAACCTGTCCAGTGACTGTTTTACCTAAGCTGAAGAAGGGCGGTGGAGAAAGAGGTTTGGGGACAGGGGTGAGACCCAGACGCAGACTGCCCTGTGAGTGTGAACCACAGCCCTCAACTCCCAGAGCCCTGACTCTACCCAACCTGGGCATTCCAGACAGAGAAGGAGCTGAAATCGGACAGGCCAAAGAAAGATTCGGAGCGTGACCGGGCAATGCTGGCTCTCACGTCCACTCTCAACAAACTCATCAAAAGACTGGAGGAAAAACAGAGTCCTGAGCTGGTGAAGAAGAACAAGAGAAAGAAGGTTGTCCCCAGAAAGCATGTCCCACCGCCCCGCTCTACAGGTGAGAGCAGTCAGAAGGAGCAGCTGGGTGAGTCGTCTTTGTCCCGCCATGGTGCTGTTGCTCCCAGAGGGCACCGCGCTCTCTCCATCCCCAGGGTACACGTCCTCTTCCTGCCTCCTGGAAGGAACCCTGTTCTCCCTGCCGCCTTCTTCCCACCATCCACCGCCCTGTATGGATCACTCCCAGCTGTCCTTTGGAAAGCAGCTTCCCAGATGTGTCTGCTGTCATTTCTGGTTTTCTCTGTGCCCGGTGCTCAGCACTCTGCCTGGCACACAGACATTGCCTAAATGGCGACACCCCTAAGTGGTAGAATCCGCACATCTGAGACCCGCAGCCATCAACAGCGAGGACTGTGCCCTCGGAGAGGAACCAGCTGTCCCGGCAGCCAGTCACACTGGCCCCCAGCTGGAACACAAAGGAAGCTCCCCTCCATCTTGCACGCCTTGTGTCCGTTCCACATGCTTCAAGGTGTGGAGATGAGACATTCCAAGTGGAACATTCCAGTTTCAGATCTTCTACAAACATTGAAAGATCTTTAAAGTCGCAGCATATGGAGGACCAAACCAGTTTTCCAACCTACTCCTTAAAACTTCTTTGTTGGCGCAGTTGGCCTAGTTACTGGTTTCCGAAAACAGCCACTTCCTTCTAAGTGACGAGGAGAATTACTGGGTGGGATGCAGTAAAGGGCTTCGATCAGGGAGGGCTGAGGCACCTTTTTATTTTAAGCCCCAGTTCACTATGTGTGGAGATGGAATAGCCACCCAAACCAGCCGGGGGCCTAGGGAGAGGCGGCTGCTGCAGCCCCTCCCTCTGGAGTCACGGCTCTGCTTTGTCTCCCTGTGTCCCCCCTCTAAGAGGAGGAGCCCGAGCACAGAGTCCGGGTCCGGGTCACCAAGCTCCATCACAGAGGCCCCAATCAGGATCTGACTGTCCTCGAGATGAAACGGGAAAACCCACAGCTGAAACAAATCGAGGGGCTGGTGAAAGAACTGCTGGAGAGGGAGGGACTCACGGCCGAAGGTGGGCCCTGGAGGGCGGCGGTTAAGCGCTGTGGAAGGGCTTGCCCCTGTCGAGGAGGGCCTGGGTCAGAGCGGACTGGAGCCCTCAGCTGAGGCCCTGGGGGCAGGGCTCCTGCCTGAGGTGCCCAGCCTCCCTCTCCTCACTACCTGTACTGCCTCTTTCTAGGGAAAATTGAGATCAAAATTGTCCGCCCTGGGGCTGAGGGGACAGAGGAGGATGGACGTTGGCTGACGGACGAGGACACGAAAAGCCTCAAGGAGATTTTCTTCAATATTTTGGTGAGGTACCCTACCCTGGTCCCGGGCCTCCAGGCCTCCAGGCCTCCTGCCCCAAGCCTGCCGCAAGCCTTAGTCCCAGCCTGGCTGCGTGCTGAGCCTCAGTCCTGTCCAAGCCAAGGCTGGCGCTCTGGCAGCTCGCGGGCTCCACTCGGGAGGAGCCTGTAAGGGCCGGGGCTCTCCATCCTCGCCTTCCCTGACTGCCAGTCCCGGCCTTCCCTGAGCCCCCGTCTCCCTCCTCCCAGGTGCAGGGAGCTGAAGAGGCCCACAAAGAGCGCGAGCGGCAGAAAGAGCTGGAGAGCAACTACCGCCGGGTGTGGGGCTCACGAGACGCTGAGGGCACGGGAGACCTGGACGAGTTTGACTTTTGAGACACCACTGCAGCGCGTTCCTGACTGAGCCCACCTCCCCGTCGTCTCACCTCCGGGCCCTGAAGGCAAACACCAGAGAACAGCGGGATAGTAGGCCTCTGCGGCCCCACTCTGGGGAGTAGAGGGCCCTGGGCTCAGCGCTGCAACAGCTGGCAAGAGCCACTCGCAGCACCCTGGGCCTGTGGCTGCTGTTCTCCTGGGCTCCCCGCCGTGGGCCCTTTATTTCCTCCTCAGCTCTCCCTGTTGGTGCCCCCTAACTTGTTGACCCTTTCTTCTTCCTACCTAGAGATTCTAGGTCCTGTGGATGGGCAGGGCAGGCAAAGTGGGCTAGCTTGGCAGACCCCGGGAGCACAGGCTGCCCACCCTCCCTGTCGCGTTTGGAGCTGCCTTGCCCCTTCCCTGGGGTCGCCTTGGGATTTCCCTCTCCCCTTCCCCGCCCCCCATCCCTACAGTCTGTGCTCCTGGCCGAGGAGCCCTCACCGCTGTTGCTGAGGACATGGGAGACGACTGCCCATGGCTTCCAACACAGCCCCTGCTAAAAGGGTGGGTGCAGAAGCACCCGCCGCGTTCTTCCACGATCAGGTTTCTAAATAAAGAACTGGACCACCAACCCACGTGGCTGTCTAGGGAAGGGGCAGGCAGAGGACACCGGGGAGGGTCTGTGCTTTCACACCGATCCTGGCTCCTCACCTCCCAGCCGGCCGGGCTGTGTGCAGACAGCGGCCAGCTGAACACGGCCAGCTGACTTGCCGGGGCCGGAAAGCCCTTGGCAGGGGTATTGCCAACCCTCCATTTTCTCTTCTGTCCATTTCTATTCCTTCTCTTTATTTTCGTTTTTTTAGATCTTATGCAATGTCGAGGATCAATCCTTGCTAGGCAAAGGCTCTACCAGTGAGCTACAGCCTCAAGGCAGTTCATCCCTTGACACCCTAAAAGCCAGAAAGGACACCGGTTACCCGCCACATACTGTCCCAGCATCTTTTCCTGAACTCTCCACCCACATGTTCCACATTCTCCTGCCAGCCACGCGCCATGTCCACCTGGCAGTGTCCATTCCCCAGAAAAGACCCACGTTTGGCTGCACCCAGTGAGGACTGCTGCCCACACGTGCCACATCCTCAGTGTGCCAAGGCAGCTGTGAGTCCCTCGTAGTCGTCCCTCACCTTCTGTTGTGGGGGACTCGGGCTCTCCCCCGGCTCCCAGCTTGGTGCTGTGTCACCTTCCTGCTGAAGACCCCACTGGCTCACAAGACAAGGATGGGGACAGAGGGCGTACAATACCTTGTCTCCAAAAGTAGAAAACAAGGGATTCAGTTGTTGAAGGAAGTTGCGTAAGACTAGTCTTACTGAATGTGGGCTAGTGCTTATTGTGCAATAAAGTGTTTGCTTATATTTGTGGTACTGGGTATTGAACTCAGACCCTTTGCACTGAGCTATATCTCCAGTCTTTTAAATTTCAAGACAGGGTCTTGCTGAATTGCCAGGCCTGGGGTTTGAACTTGCAATCCTCCTGCTTCAGCCTCCCAGAATCCTTGAGGAAAAGGATACTTCAACTGGGCGAGAGTTTAGCAACTGCTTTGAGGGTAGCAACAGCCAGGGTATCAGTTTAAATCAACAGCTGGTTTAAATCTTCCCTCTTTATTTGCCTTCAGTGGGATCTTAAGCAAGTCATAAAGCTTTTCAAATGCTGTTTCTTCTTGGTGCCTAATAGCACTGGCCTTGTAGGGCAATTGAGAGAATTGAATGTGTTGTGCTCATCACAGAGAACCAGGCCCACAGCAAGTGCCCACCACATTATAAACCAGCTGTTGAATCCTGGAGGGATTAGTCTGGAAGGATTTCCAGTAAGGCATCGGAAACAAGCAGGGCTGAGGATGTAGCTCAGTGGCACTGCCACCTGCCTGGCAAGGGCAAGGTCCTGAGTTCAATCTCCAGTACTGGAAATAAAGACAAGCATTTGGAACAGGAAGTGGGAGAGGCTAGGCAGGTGGCTCTCTGGTTTAACAGGGACAGTCTCAACATTGTTAGAGAACCAAATTCTAGCAATCTCACTGTATTAAATCATTTTGTACTTGTGTTAAATTCCTTTTTACTTTCCTTTGGCCTCTGGAAAAATGCCCATGTAGGACAGTCTACCCGAGCTGTGCTAAGGTAAACAAAAGGAGAGAGAAGGGTGTGTGGCAGATGGCAGCCAGGAGGGGGTAGCGCGAGGGCCAAGGGATGGCGGCGGGAACCTATTCGAGGAAGCCCAAGGCGGCCATGCTGGCGAGAATGTAAAGGGGCAGCAGCTCTCCCTCACCCAGCGGGTCCCCTCCGGGGTGTCCCCATGTAGCCCCGAGGGCCTGATAATCACCCCTTCCATCTCCCACAAGCCCAGAGAAGCAGCCCATTGTAAACCAGATCGAGTGGACTGCTTGGTGGCAGAAGCTGTTGTAGGTTTTGCTGACACTTTGACTGTTTTATTTTTGCCAACCAGGGATCAAAGGACCTTCCCACTGGCCTGCAGTTCCCTTCACAGGGACTGCGTTCCCACCAGTGTCCATGTTCCTCCCCACACTCAGATTCAGGGCCCCTGAGGAACTGAACTGGCTTCTGTCAAGAGGAAAGAGGGCGGCGATGAAGTGGGGGAACCCAGGGTCTGAGCTAAAGGGCGAAGAGCCAGGCCCTCCAGCCAGGTCGGCCTTTCCCCCTCTTCCCCTCACTTTCCCCGGATCACACATGAGTCTGTTGCTGCCCCGCACCGCGGACCGCACCCACCCTGGTCATGCCGCCGTGCTGGGCGCCCGTCGCAGGCTGTGCCGAGCAGCCGCCTGTGTATGAAGTGGCCGCTGAGGCTGGTGCCACATCCCGCCCTTTTGTCAGCTGATCCCACGCCTGCAGCTGTCTTGGGGCTGGGACTCTCTCCCAGTACGCTGGAGCCTCCAACTGACTCCTCAAGGTGGGTGACGACATTCGACGGTCGTACCGACCTGCCCTGGTTACTCCCCAACACCACCCTGCCCAGCTCTTCTACCAGTGCGGACTGTGCTCAAGAAACGAGGCTGGCTGTGTCCCTGAGCAGTGCCACAGCTCAGCCACTGTGATGGGGGCCAGGACAGAGATTCGGGTGATGCAGGAAGCTAGTGGACATCAGGGGTCTGCAGCTGGCTCAGAAGCCTCTCCATGAGACGCCCCACCCTGACCCTCCCTGGCACCCAGCCAGGGCCAGAGGAAGGAACCCTAGTCTTACCTCTTATCTTAAGGGGAGCAAACTCAAGGGGTGCTGAGGGCTGGAGCACCTGCCAGACAGCCTCTGAGCAGATTATGGGTGACTAAGGACATGGGTGTCACTGAGGGCAAGGGTCAGGACTCTAGCTGGAGAGTGAAAGGCCAGGTTTCCAAATCGGGTCTCTGTTCTTGACCACTGTGACCTGTCTTCTGACCCCACCCCACAGGCCCCCCCTCCCTCAGACACCACATCTGGCTCCCCGAACAGCGGCATGGCTTCCTCTGCTCCCAGGATCCTCACGTGTGCTCCCACCTGTCCCCTATGCCCATCGTATGAGCCAGGACTCTTCATGCTGGAACCGCCCCCGTGCCCATGCGCACTGCCTTGCCACGGGCCCATGCCCATCTCCAGCTCCCCACCTCAATCAAGGCCACACCCCGACCTGCCTCTTCAAGAACAGACCAGCAGCTCACCTCTTAGACAAAATCACTTCCTCTTTAATTGCTGTTGAAGATTCACACCACCTGCCGCTGGGGAAATGACGGGGCATCCCCCTGCCCCATCCTACTCCCCTCCCCAATTACCTGGTCTTTTGTAGTATTTTTGCCAGAAAAAAAAAAAAAAGACCGGAAGCCACTGACACAGACGGCCCAAGGGCTGAACTGGTTGAGGGAGGCACAGCTGGGCCAGGTAAATCCACCCCACCACCCCCTTTTCTGGGGGTGAGGGGGCCTGGAAAACGAGGCCACTGCACACCCTCTCAGCCCTGGCTGGGAGGGAGCACGAGGTTGCGAGAGGGGTCTGGAGCTGCTCCAGTGGAAGGAAGGGGCTGGACAGGAAGGAATAATGGGGGAGGGGTCCCGCTGTAGGGGTGCCCCACCCCAGATCACCACGGGCGCTGCACAGTACAGGTACGCAGTCACAGGCACAGACACAACCCGAGAGCACCCCCACCCCACCCCACCCCCCCTTGGCTTCCCCATCCCGAACACCCTCCCCACGCCCCTGCCCACCCCACCCCCATATTGGGGAACAAAGCAATAAATTACAAGGCCCCTTCCCAGCCCCTTTAGCCTGCTCTTTCTCCATCCCTTCTCCCTCCCAGACTGCGGAGGAGGCCCCGGGCTCTCGGCGCCCCCCGGTCCTTCAGCTTCCAGCCATGGGTAGTGCAGGGAAATATCCTGATTTCCACTACTCTCGGTCCCTTTCACGGAAAGGGTTAGGGTCGCCCCCACCTCCATGGGCAGCAGGGGTCCTGCCCCTCGCTGCCCTTCCCCCTTCAGTGGGCAGTGAGATCGGCATGGAAAGGGCGGGCTCCCCGTATCGGCCCCAAGTCCCAGGGCAAGCCCTCCACGTACCAACCCCTCCCTCTGGTGTGGCGTCGCCCCAGGAGCCAGCCTGGGTTTGGGCTCCCGCCTGGGACTGTCAGTGAGGGCAGGACTGGGTCTCTTCCCGCCTCTGGGGGCGCGAGCGAGCAGGTCCAAGCGCCCGGGAGCCCGTACCGAGGCGGGACGTCCCTTCTGTAAACCCCGGGCGGGTAGACCCAGAGTAATCCAAGTGGAAACAGTGGAGAGGGGCGTGTCGAGCTGGGGTCTCCGTGCCTCGTCGGGGAGAGGGAGTGAGCTTGTGTCTCGGGGAGGCGGGGGGCTGTGCTCGCGTGGGGTAGGAAGTGCTCCCGTGGGGCGGGGTGCGCGTCGGAGAGGTGAGTGGGTGCATCTGTCCGGCGTCCGCCCGGTGAGGTCGTGCCCTGCCCGCGCGGGGGTGGGGGTGTCTCCCGCTGCCGAGCGACTATACCAGCGCTACCGGGGCGTCGACGCGACCCACGCTGGCGGCGCTGCTCCGGCGGCGGGGGCTGGGCGTGGCAGTGATGCTGGGCGTGGTGGCCGCGCTGCCGCCCTCGCCTGGGCAGCCGTGCTGGAGGAGGATGTCGGCGCACAGCTGGCTTCCAGCCTGGCGCGCGTAGAACAGCGCCGTGCGGCCCTGCGCGTCCCGCGCCGTCACGTCCGCTCCGTACTAGAAGGCGAAGGGCTGCGTGACTGCTGGTCCCCGAGGGGCCACTCGCGCACGCCGCCCCCCAGGGCCCCCCAGCCCACCGCCCGAGCCCGCCCGCGGGAAACGCCGCGCCCCGCGCGTACCCACAGCAGCAGCTGCGTGATGACGACGTGGGCCAGCTCGGCCGCCAGGTGGAGCGGGGAGCGGAGCTGCGGGTCCTCCCCGCTGGTGTCGAGCGGCCCGTGTCGCGCGTGGGCCAGGAGCAGGAGCACGGCGGCCACGTCCTGGGCCTGCACGGCGGCCCACAGCTGGCGACCCAGCGGCTCCTCCGAGGTGCCCAGCGGTGCCAGGAACAGCAGCTGCTCGTACTTGGCGCGTATCCACGACTCCCGCTCCTCCCTGCGAGACAAGGATCCAACTGAAAAGGGCTTTGGAGACCTCGGCCCCCTACCCGCGGGCGCTCTTAGGAACCGCTTGTCCCCGGTGCGCTCCACCATCCGTACCTCGAAGAGTCCTTCGTGGGCTTGGGGCGGCCCCGAGGGTCGTTCTCCCACACGCGGTTGGCCATGTCGTTGCCGATGGCCGTCAGCACCAGGGTCAGCTCCCGCGGCCAGTCGTCCAAATCGAGCGAGCGAACGCGGGACAGGTGCGTGCCCAGATTCCGGTGGATGCCAGAGCACTCGATGCAGATGAGCGCGCCCAGGTTCAAGCTGGCCCACGTGGGATCTGCGGACCGAGTGCGGAAGTCGGTTCCCAAATGCACAGCGTGGACAAACCACCCTGGTATTCACCGACTCCAGCAAAGCCCGGGGCCCTTTCCTGCCCTCCTCCACTCACTGGGGGCGCCACAGTCCACGCAGATAGAGTTGCCCTTGGCGTTCCGGATCGCCTGGATGGCGACGGCTTCACTCTGGCTGTCTGTCCGCAGCTGCAGAGGAGGCTGAGTCAGTGCGGGCTGCCCTCCGAGCAGCTCGCTCCTCCTCTCCTTGAGACCGGAGAGCTCTCCTCCCACCCACTCCACCCTCCGCACCATTACCTTGACTTTGCTGCTCTCACAGCACTGCAGGCTTGCTAGGATCTGACTCTCGATGGCCTGGACCCAGGCATCCCGCTCCTCGAAGCTGGCGGCCTCAAAGTGCCATGTCTGACCGGTGCTGGACACGATCAGGAACTCAAAGTTTTCCTCTGGGTGGGGGATGGGACGGGGTCATGAGGGCCAGAGATCAAGCAGGCGCTACCTTCCCCAGACCCTTCCCCCCCCCATGTCCGTCCCGAGCCCCTGGAAATGGGGTGGTGGGGGAGGGGAAGCAGAGGGTGGGAAAGCAGGAAGCCCAAGCACATGCAGGGAGAGGCAGGGGCCCCCCACCCCTCTGCACCCCAGCTGAGTGCCCCTCCCAGCTCCCGCTTGTTACCTGCTTTATAAATATTTCTTAAACTACCAAAGGATTTTAGTTTCCACATTTTGCGCTTGGCTGGTTTCCCGAAGCGAAGGAGATAGAGATAGAATGGAAAGCAAAACAGAGAGAGACCAGGAAAGGAGGAGAAAAAGGCAGATGGAGAGACGGAGACAGACAGTGACAGAGAGTGCCAGAGACAAAGCGGGACAGACAGATGGGGAGAGAAAGCAGAACCAAAGTCAGTGGCCCCGGAGCAGAGTGTAGCGAAAGCCAAGAGCCATGAGAGTAGGCGGATCCGGAGCCGGGATCTGACACCCGGTGGAGAGCAGGGCACGGGGTTACCCGGACCAGAGGAGCCTGGTCTCGGCAAGGGCAGGGAGGGTCCAGATCTGAGTGGACAGGGGAGGGGACTCAGCTGGGGGGCCTGGGCAGGTCTCTAGGGAACAGAAATGGAGATTACTGAGGTCAAGGAATGTTGAGGAAACTTGGCAATCACTGAGAGTTACTGGGAGGAGGAGGTGGGTGGCCAGAGTCCAGGAGTCAGGGTGTTGGGGACTGAGTCACTAGGGACGGAGTGCAGGGACCGGGGTCGTAAGAGAGATAAGTGTGGGAGCAGGAACCAGAGTCATCAGGAGGGGGAGCAGGAGCTACAGATTTCCTGGTGGCACTGAGAGCAGGGGCTGGGGGGTTCCACTGTTTTTCCACTAGCCTGTGGTCAGTGTAAGGACAGGCCAGACTAGCACGGGGATCTGACGTCAGGACGAGGGTCGGGTGGGAGCGGCCTGCCCACCAAGTCTCACCTTCAGCCTGCACAGCTGCACCTTCAGTCTTGGACGGTGTTGTCAACTTTTTCCTTCTCTGCTTCTTTACCATGGGAGAAGGAGGGGGCTCCCGGCTCAGGGGGCTCAGGTCTCCAGATGGGGTACAGTCTTAGGGAGAGGGGCACAACTCCCTAAGTTGTACCCTCCACAGATTTCCTCATTTCTGGATAGCCTGTCTCTTCCCCCTGGACTAGCTTTGGCATTTTAGGGTGTCCCTCCTCGGCTGTCCCTCTCTAGGTCCCCCTGGATCACTGTTGGGGAGGCGGAAGGTTGTTTAGTCACACCTGCGCTCAGATCCAAGGTGTCCCACTTACTGGCTGTCAGACTTTGAGCAAGTCACTTAGCCTTCCGAGCCTCAGTGTCTTCATCCCTAAAATGGGGGGTAATAATCTTGACCCGATAAGTTGTTGTGATATTGTAATGCAACCTGCTATTACATTTCCAAACACTGATGGCTTACAACATGCTGGACCATGTTCTCAGTTCATTTAAACCTTGAAGTAATCCTGTGAGGTAGAAACTACTGTCTCTATTTGATCGGTGAGGAAACTGAGGCAAGGAGAGGTCAAGTAACTTGCCCACACAGCAAGCCGGGACTGCTCAGAAAGCTTGGCTCTGTAGCCCACTTGTCTTAACTACCATGATAGACACGGTGTGTTTGGGCTCAGTGCCGGGCACCAGCAGACACTCCATGTGTTCACTCCTGCATGTATTCCAGCTCTAAGCCTCCGCCCTGATTTCTCTTCCCACCCACATCCCATTTGTAAGTTGTCTCTCTGTCTCTTTTTTCTTTTTTTGGCCCTGGGGTTTGAACCTAGGGCTGTGCACAAGCCAGGCGAGCACCCTACCACTGAGCTACATCCTCAGTGCCCAACATCCTACTGCATCCGGAAAGCAGTAGATGGAGGGTGATCTCACTGACCAGTGCTGAGAGCTCGGGCCAAGTTCCTGTCTGGCTTCAGCAGGTGCTTCGATGTCTGGTCTGGTGGAGGCTGCAGGGAGCTGGGACTGGGGCTGGGGCTTGGTGTGGAAATAGTGGCTTCTGTCAGAAGGGGAGGAAGATGAAACCCCAGTGAACTTGTGTCTCCTGGCCCCCTCCCACGTGTGGTGCGGTCCCTCTTTATCGCCCACCTCCCCACTTGTCCAGCGCCAGCCCCACCTCCCTCCTTCGCCACTCTTTTCTCCACCCCCGGCTCTTCTCTTGCACCTTGTAATGAGCCCCACTCACCAGGGCCTTCACCCATCTGGACAGTGCTCATGTCCTTGACCAGCCCGTTGATGCTGGCTGAAGGGCCAAAGGCAGAGATGGCCCTCGGGGGCCTCTTGCCTGGAACCTTGACTGTTGTTCGTAGCAAGTCCATCTCCTTGCCGTGGGTGCTATGGATGTAATCCTGCAGGGGTACAGGCATTGAGATTGTGTGGGACTCTGGGATTTCTGAGGGTTCTGGAAAGTAGTGCATCATGTGGGGTGGGCCCTGAGTGAGAACTGGCCTGGGATAAACGTCTAGCGGATGGACCCATCAAATATGGCCTAGCATTATCTCCTCCAGAAAACAGCCCTTGATAGCAGGCCGAGGCCAGGCCTGGGTGCTCTCTCAACTTCCTGGGGTGATGAAATTACCTTCACAGCCCCACTAGGACCAAATGGTGAGATCTTAATATACTTGCTAACTTAAGTGAACAAGACTACAGCTTCTCAGAAATAATGTTCATGCTTGTCAGAGGCACAGAGTAGAGCAGGAAGGGCGTCCAAGGCTGGCCGGAGTGGCCCACGTTCGACCACTCACATTGATGCTGGGGTGGTACAGGAGGAAGCCATTACTGGATAGAGTCACATATTTCTTCTTCCATTCTTTGTTCAAGGAATTCCCACTTCTCTTTAGTAGGAAGCTCTAGAATAGGGAAACATACGTGTGAGAGAAAGCCGGTTAAGACCAGCTGACCCCAGCCTGCCCTGGCCCCTGGACCATGCACCTGTTTGATAGGGATGGCTCGCCCACTCCCTGTTGTCTCTCCCCGACTGTCCAAGCTTCGCTTTTCAGAGTCACTGCCCCGTCGATTCTAGAATGATTATTGGGCTCCATAAGAAGGATAAAGAGAAGGACAGGAAAGACACACAAAGAAGGTCCCACCAGAGGGGTCTATGAACTGGGAAGATGGGGAGGGAACAGAGAATAGAAAGGTAGGGGTGTTTACTACCGCAAAGAGGCTGGTCCTGCGTTTGGCGGCCCGGTGCAGGGACCCTGGGGTGCTCAATCCAGCCACTGCAGCTGCCTCAGCTCGGAGCTCCCGGTGACCAACATTGGGGGAGGATGGAAGGGAAGAAGAGTAGTCGCTAGTGTGGCCCCCGTTACTAGCCTGGGGATAAGGAAGAGCCGGAAAGTTGAGAGGCACCCCTTCCTGCAAGCTACCCTGACATCCACTCATGGGGAATTGGAGACTGCCCAATCTCAGCGCCATTCACTGATAACATCACTCGTCTTGAAAAGTCTGACTAGCATTGTTTAGAGAGCTTTCAGTTTTGCACAGATTGACTTTACAAGTACCACGTCATACACTCTTTCAGATAACCTAGGGTTAGGTGACTTGTTCAAAGACACTACAAATGGTTCCTCAAACCTGCATGATTTTCAGCTCAAGGCACTTTCTACAAAAGGTATTTGCCATTTCCACCTGTTCCCGGCTCCTCCCACATCCTTTAGTATTCTGCACCTACATGTGGACCCCCAGCCCCCTGCCCTTTGTCTCTGAAACATCAACTCACCTGCCCAGCTACAGGGGTGGAAGCAGCTGAGTGACTTGGAGAGCTGGGCAGGGACTTGCAGGCAGCCAGAAGCTGTTGCTGTTTGCGCAAGGTCACCACCTTCTGGGCCACTGAGTGGAGGGTAGAGGGAGGAGGCGTGAGCAGGGCAGACACCCAAGACACTCTTCCCTACTGAGCTTCAAGAAACCCCCGGGAGATAACATAAGCCCAACTTTCTTTTTTTTTTTTTTTTTTTTTTGAGACAGGGTCTCACTTTGTAGTTCAGGCTGGCCCTGAGCTCACTTATAGCCCAGGCAAGCCTCAAACTCATGGCAATCCTCCTGCCTCTGCCTCCCAAATGCTGGGATTACAGGCATGAGCCACCACACTGGGCACTGTGGGGTGTGGTACTGATTGCTGGTGGGCGTGTGTCACCACGCCCAATATCATATCATTGTATGTGGTTACTGGGATCGAACCGTGGACCTTGTGCTTGATAGGCAGGCGGTGGAACCATTGAGCTAAATCTCCGGCCCAAACCCAACTTTCTTTTTTTTTTTTTTTTTTTGCTTTTGAGACAGGGTCTCGCTTTGTAGTTCAGGCTGGCCCTGAGCTCACTATGGTGCCCAGGCAAGCCGCCGCGAACTCAGCAATCCTCCTGTCTCTGCCTCCCAAGTGCTGGGATGACAGGCATGAGCTACCACATCCGGCATTGTGGTATGCGGTGTTGATTGTTGGTGGGCGTGTCTCCACGCCCAGCATTATATGTGGTCACCGGGGATCGAACTCAGGACCTTGTGCTTGCGAGGCAGGTGCCGGAACCACTGAGCTAACCCTCCGGCCCAAACCCAACTTTCTTATCATTGGTCACTCACTGTGCCACCTGTGGGCTTGCCAACACCTGGAGCCCAAAAAGACCAGATGACTATTACGCAAACCCTCTGTGGCCTCCCTGATCTGTTCTCATTCCCACAGAGGTCTGGGCCTCTAGAAAATTCCAGGCCCCTAGCTCCCAAATTCCCACATACATAGATATTGCCACACTTACCCTCCTGGAAGACCCGATCCACATTGAGCCCGTAGGTTGCACAAGTCTCATAGTAGCTGCAGCGTTTCATGTCTGCGCACAGAGCCCTGGCACGCGCATCGCCCACCACTCGAGGGGAGGAAGCACTGATCCTGTCTGAGAACAGGAAAAGGGCAGGATTGAACAAGAGGCCCTTTCTCCACTGTTCATGCTTCCGTTTGCCTTGTGGGCCAGGCTCGGACTGGGCACATTGGAGATGGACTGTGGGAATCTGTAAGTCTGTAAGTGGAGTATAGAGGCCTCTGAGCCTGGGACCAGCTCACAAACCCAGCTTCACATCAGGAGCCTGGGTGAGGTGTGTGTGCATGCATATGGGTGTGTGTGTGTCTGTGTGTTGTCAAAGAATACTCCAGAGGTGAGTGGAGCTTCCTGACAAGGTTCAAAGTGGCTGAGACTCACAAATGAGAATCGCTCTGCCCAGCAACTCCACTGACCCCTGCCCTGAGCGCCAGGACACCAGGCATGTGAACTAAGGAAAGGCTGGATGCCCAGGGATGACAACCAATCCTTCACTCTGCAGTGAGAGACCAAGGCACAAGCAACAGGTGGGGGCCAGCACTCGCAGCTCAGGCATCCACACAGGAAGTCCTGCCAGCGTGGCTCAGTGGTACTGGAAAGAAAAGCTCTTCCTACTCAGGTGCAGAGTCTGGGAGCTCTTAAGTCATTTCTTTGAGAACTAAAAGGCTTTCTGCCCTCTTGTTTTCTCCAGCATTTCCTTTGTTTTCAGATAAGTTCTTTTAAAAGGTATCAGCATAACCCAGTTGTAGAAAGGAGAAAATGGAGAGATTCTTATCCGTACAATTTAAGATGTTCTGCGTGCCTTGTGGTACCATCAGGAAACAGCAGGGCAAGAACAGAAAGCAGCTTACATCTCAGGAGAGAAATGGGGGTGGCTGCTATGACTGCCTGTGTACATGATTACTCCTTAATAGTCCCCTTTTCTCTGCTCAGGCTTTGGACAGTCTTTATTTGGCGTTATGACTACCTTATTTGGAGATCAGGCTCCCTCTAGAGGGTTACTGAAATCCAAGTGGCCGTTTCCACACTTTACTAAGTTCACACCCAAGTTGGGCAGCACCCTGGGGAAGGAGTGCTTCCCCAACCTCTCCTTACCTTGAGTCCCCACCAGTGCCAGGGCCAGACCTCCTCGCCCCTCCCCCCGGAGGGAGCTCAGCTGCCCATGGAGACGGCTCACAGCCTGGAAGCTGTTCTCATCCTCCAGGCTGAAGACGAAGATCACGGCATCTGCCCAGCCTGAGAACTTGCGGGGTTCAGAAGGTACATGGAGGGTCAGACAGGTCCATCACTTTGAACATTATGTAGCGGGAGACCTGGGATGCCAGAGGCCTCTCCCTTGCCCTATCCCAGCCCCAGCCAGCCAACCAGCCCACCTCCTCCACCCCTCACCTTGGCATCAGGGGCTCCAGCCTCCTCTCGGATCAGCACCAGATGAGTCTGGCCATCCACCAACATCTCTTTCTTGTACTGCTCACCTGTCCAGAGCAGTTGAGGACAGACAGGTCAGGGTGATAGGTCAACACGCTTTTCCAAGTTCCCTGGACTCTCACTACCGTGGCTCCGTCTTTCACCCTAATCCCCATGCCTGCCCAGTCGCCGGCCTTCCTGGACCCCCAGCCCTAATCCTTAGCTCACTGCTGCCCCTGAGAACTCACTCTCGGTCTTCTCCAGCACTTGGTAGGAGCCAGTCAGGAACCGGTGGATGAGGGAGGACTTCCCACTCCTGGTGTCACCCAGAAGACCCTGGAGGCGAGAGTGAAGAGCAGAGGTGAAGTCAGGAAGGAGAAAGATGCTTGATCTGCCACGTCACAGAACCGGAAGCCCAAGCAGATCCTGCAGGGCCCGGAGCACAGACAGTCAGCAGCAAGCAGCTGGGGAGGAGTGTGGGAAGATGATCCTGAGCTTGATGAGGATCCCAAGGTGTAGCACAGGACCAGCTTCTTTGTGCTGAGGAAATATCAGATGTATGTACATATGTGTGTGTGCGTACACGCCATCTCAGGCCTGTGTTCTTGTGTGTTGTAATGGGGTATCTAATTCACAGCCTTATATTTGCAAGGCAGGCTCAGTGCCACGGAGCTAAATCCCTGCCCCAGGCCTATGTTCTAGTTGGACAGTGTTGGCCTATTCTAGGCAAGAGAACACAAAGGGCCAAAGGCCAGAAGCCAAAAATGAGAAGCCTGGAAGAGCGCCCTGCACTAGCCAAGAAAAGAGCACAAAGACTAGAAAAGGGAAAGTTATGCAGTTGTATTAAGCCCCACAATAGTGCAATAAAGGTGGCTTCTCAGAAGAAGTGGGAAACTAGTCCTGCCAGCCCAGAAAGACAGGAGAAGCGAAAGGAGCGGGCAGCGCAGAGGGGCAGGTCGTCTCCTTCCGAAGGCCGGGGCCTGGGTACCTACCAGGCGCAGTTCAGGAATGGAGCGGCTCAAAGTCCATTCCTGGCTATTGACCACAGCTTCTGCAATGGGAGAGTGGCAGTTAGGAGGGGCGGGTCCTGTGCCTCAGGACTCCAGGCCCTCAGCCTGCGGG
The DNA here is from genome assembly GCA_004025085.1 of Thryonomys swinderianus. Classification (NCBI taxonomy): domain Eukaryota; kingdom Metazoa; phylum Chordata; class Mammalia; order Rodentia; family Thryonomyidae; genus Thryonomys; species Thryonomys swinderianus. The sequence goes on from PVIC010005838.1 coordinate 21,202, forward strand.
AGCCTCCAGGCCTCCTTTCTCCTGAACCCCAGCTCCCTGCTTTCACAGAGAGGTGCCTGGAACACAGGTCTGAGAGTGGTCCTTAGTCCTCCCATCCCAGCAGCTCTCCTCTAGCACAGCTGTTGCTGCCGCTCAGTGGTTGCTTAGCAACAGAGCCAGCAAGACAAAAATACTTCAGTTGGCATCTCCCTTAAAGCACATCCCGAAACGTGGGTACTTGCCCCAGACTGAGAGAGTAGTGTTCTCACAGAGGTGGGTTCTTCCCTCTAGAAAGGGAAGAGGAGCTCCCCCAACCCAATTCCCAGGGCAGGTTTGGGAGAAAGTACCGAAGAGAAGGAGGGGCTCTTCCTGAACCTCCTTTTCACTGGACAGAAACTGAGGTGAGGACTTTTCCTCACTTCTTCAAGGTCAGTGGCACGGTGGACCTGACTTCCCTTCACAGCCTAAAGGATTTGCCTTAGATTCACTCTTCACACCCTCCCCGCAAGCCCCTCAGAAACAACTATGCGGAAAGGCTCTGACCCAGGCCCAGAGAAGCCGCGGGCCTGGGGGAAGGAGGCTCCTTCAGCAGGCCGGGTCCAGCCCCCGCTCCTGACACTGGCCGGACGTTCCGGGCGCTGCAGCTGCGGCGGGAACTCTGGGACCCGGAACCATCTGCTCCCTCCCGCCCCGGAGCCAAGCCCCAGGGGCCGCCCCCGCTCCAAACCCGCCTCCCCTCCGGGGAGTGTGAGTCCAACCGAGTCCCCCGCCTGTCTCCCCAAGTTAAAAAATAGTACTAAAGACACCCCTGGGAAATAAATAAATAAATACAACACTAACTTCCCCGAACCGCCTCCCAAGTCTCCTGGGGTAAGAATTGTCTTTGCAGCAGCACTTCCGCCCCCCTGACTCACTCGGGGTCAACCCCCGGCGGGTGCCGACTGCGTTGTGGGCGGGGGTGACCGCGGGGCAGCGAGGCTTCCTATCCGCCCTCTTTCTTCGCCCTTAAACCTTCAGCCCTTTCCAGCCCCCGCACACCCGCTGGCCGTCCATCCGCCTCCGCGGGACAACACTACTACGTGGACAGGAGAAGACCTGTCCATGGCGAGGTGCAGCCTGCAAGGTCATCTCCGCGCCACCTGTCCCAAGTGCGCAGGGGAAACTGAGGCTTCTGCTTCCATGTTGCTCTAGAATTCTCAAAGACCAGTTTCCTATAGTCACCCTGACCAAGAGTATCATTTCCCAGAAAGCTCTGGGTCCCTCCAAAACCAAGTCATCTCACACGCGCGCGCGCGTCGGACAGTGCAGCTGCTCACCCTTCTCCACAAGCTGCACTCTTTGCCTCAGCTCGGCAGAGGTGCGAGGCTGACTCGTTCACTCGCCCAACCGAAAAGCTCTCTTAGTTTTCCGCACGCCGCATCCCGCCCTGAACAGAGCATCCCAGAGGCCCTTCAGGACCCACTGCCAGGCCCGGAGCCTACTCACTAGGCGAGGCGCGGAGCTCTGCGCCCAGCAGCTCCCTGGACCCGTTGCCAGAAGACAGGCCCGGGGGTCCGGAAGGGGGCCCGGAGCCAGGCGGCCCCCCTGTGCTCTTGGTGAAGATGCCGCTGATAAACTTGAGCATCTTCCGGTCACGAGTGGACGCTCTGCCCCCCTCCCGGCCCCGCTTCAGACCCGGAGCCGGAGGCTCCAGAGTGATTGGAGGTGCAGGCCCGGGGGACTGCGCGGAGGCGGCGGCGGCGGCAGCAGCGGCTGGAGCTGGGGTGACCGGGATGGTTAGCGGAGGAGGCGAGCCAGTGGGAGGTCCCGGGTGCAAGTCACTGTTGTCCAAGGTCTTACTCTTGCCTTTCCGAGGGGACAGCTTCCCTCGGGCTCCAGCCCCAGCCCCGACCCCTCCAGAGGTCGTGGCTGCAGCGCTGCCTCCCGCAGAAACGGCGGCAGAAGCTCCAGTCCCCGCGCTGCTCTTTGACCCTTTGACCCTGGGCTTGCCCTCGCTTTCGGGCCATGACAGACGGCTGCCAGCGCCCTTGCCCCCGCCAGCTTTGGCTCCACTCGTGGTCACGGTCTTGCAAGGCTTGGGAGCCGGCGGAGGAGGCGCCACCTTGAGCCTCCGGCTGCCGGTGCCAGGGTGCGGGGAGGACGAGCCGGGGACACCACCACCCAGCCGGCCTTCGGGCTCCGGGCCCCCCCAGCTCGGGCTGCTAAGTAGAGGACGCCGGGAGGAGGTGGGGGCGCCCCCAGGCTTGGGGTCTGGGCTCAGCCCCCCGGAGAGCGAGGGTCCGGGAGGGGCGGCCCAGAGGGACAGGCGGCGGCCGGGAGCGGGGGACACGGGGCGGGCTGGGCTGGCCGGAGCTGGGGACAGGGCTGGGGGTTCCGCACCCCCCGCGCCCGCGCTGCTCGTGCTGATCCACAGCGCATCCTGCCGGTGGAAAAGGCGCTCGTGCCGCTTCTTGCCCGGCTCCTCCGCGCCGCGGGGACTGCCCGGATCCCCAGGCTCGGTGCCTCTTGCTCCGGGGGCGCCGGCCGCGGCTGCAGACGGAGAAGGTGGCGGCGGAGGGACCGACTCGAGCTTGACCAGGGTCAGCGAGATGAGGTAGGTCGTTGTCCGGCGCTGAAGCGCGCCCGCGCCCCGGCTCATGGGGCCCGGAGAGCCCCGAGCTGGGGAGGGGAGGAGACTCCCCCGGACTGCTTCAGGGGGGCCCGGCCATGGAACCGCCCTGCTCGCTGCCCCCAGCCCCCGGACCCCGCTGAGCCTCCGGCCCGGCTCCGCTGTCGCCGCCGCCTCCGCCGCCTCCGTTTGCGCCCCCCTCCCATCACATGGGGCGCCCCCTCCCCATGCTCCCCGCCCTGCGCCCCCACCCCCTTGCAGCCCCGGGACCTTGGTGCTGCTCCAGGAGGGCGCGCCGGACCGTGCACCCCGGCCTGGGTGGGGGCGCCGAGATGGGCGGAGGAGGGCGGGGAGGACAGTAGTGGGAGGCAAATGGGGGAGACGGAGGAAAAGGGCCAGAAAGGGGGACCGGAGGCTGGGGGAGACGAACCGGTGCGGGAGAGGCAGGGGCGGGGAACGGGAACTCAAGGGACAGGGGCCGCAGATGCGGTCGGAGAGGGGTCTTGAGGACGGTGGGAAGCTGGCGGGGCTGGCCGTGCGGGGGATTCGCAGGGGCGCGGGGAGGATGCTGGGGATGGAGATACAGGAGGTGGTGGGGGAGGAAGGAGGGAGGGGAGGGGGGAACCCTAGGGTCTGGGGTCTGGGAGGGGAGGGGCGTGAGATCCAGGCAGAGTCCCGGGGCCTCGCCCGGGCTCGGCTGGGTCCGGATGCGCGCTGTGTCCGGGCGCTCCCCTCACAGTGAGGAGGAGGAGGCGGCCCCCGGCCCCCCCAGCCTGCCTCCCCCCCCACCAGCACCGCTGTCTGCGAAGGCGGCACAAAATCCAGGACTGGATTTCTCTCCCAAATCCTGGGCTGGATTTCCGGGGACTCGGACTCACCTCCTCCAGCAACCTAGCCCCTTTCTCTGCTAGTCTGGTTAGAGAGCGACTGTAGGGATGTGATATTTAGGGATAAAGGTAAAAGTCAATCTACTAAGTGGACGGAAGCTGCAAACAGCAAACTGGGGTCCCTGCCCGTTCTAGGGAGACCCAAGTGGAAAAGTAGGGAGCCCTGAAATCCTTTTCCCAGGACTCCTCTCCCCGAGCCGGCTGTACCTGGATACGTTCACTTTCTCAGCACCCAGCTCCCTCTCCTACCCACACCCCCACATTTAGCGCTTTGGTGGAGCTCTGAGTTGAGCCGGCTGTCCCAAAGTGAACTTGGAGAAAGTGTTCCCCAGGGAAAGGGACAAATACGGAATTTAGTGGGAGATGAGGGGGGTCCCTGGAGGGGGCGGCGCAGAGATCTGAGGGCTCAGGAGCCTAGCCCACCGGGTGAGTCCAAGGCACCAGCTTAAGGTGGAGAGAGAAGAACTACATCTACCAATCGACACCCCCATACCAAAATGCATCCAGTCTCCATAGCAACCGGAGCTACAGGAGAGCCTCAGAAGCAGCAGGAATAAGCAGAGAGGAGGGATCGGTGTGTGCAGTGGGTGGGGGCCCACCGGGGGATCTGGGTGAGTGAAGGCCCTCTGCTGACACCTGGTTGCCCATGGTGGGCTGTGTCGCTCCCCCAAATAAGGACCCCCGCAGTTGAGGCAGCGGCAGCTGGCCTTTCCTGGGTTTCCACTCAGTCTCCCGAGGTTTACAGGGTGGCGCTTTTAGAATGTTACAGAGGAGGTAAGCACAGCCAATGGATGCGCTTTGCTCTGTTGCTGTGTTGCCCACCCCTCGAGGGGGCCTTGGAGTTCAAGGCTCTCTGCCCTTCAGCCTCACTGAGAAGCCTAATAAGGCGCATAGAGAAGGGAGGCTGAGACGTCCGCGGGGTGGGGTGTGCTGTGAGGAAGGAGGTCTCCCCAGCTTTACAGACCCCTCCCCAGGATCTGGAGAGCCCTGGTGTCCCTTCGTTTGTCGTCTGACCCTCCTGACGCAGCCAAGACTATAATAAGTGCTGCCGTGGGCGGCTCTTGGAGGCAAGAGCCCTTGCTTGCTCGGCCTGGTGGGGGGTGAGAGTGGGGGGCTGAGCCAGGATGGAGGGTACCCTTTGTTCTCCCAAGGGTTTGCACCTAATCTTTCCTGGGTCCTGCCTTGGACATCCCAGCTTCTCTCCAACTCCCTGCAGAACCGGATGACACCATCCTAAGACCCTTCACTAACCTCTTTTGAAGGACATGATGAGGAATTGTTGGTTCTGCCTTAATCTTCCTTCCTTTGATGGCGTTTTCCTTGATGTTCAATGGGAACAGAATCCTGACTCTTAGGGAAGGAGTAGACCAAATCACTTCTGAAGAGGAGGGTCTTGGGCTGGGTGTGTAGTTCAATGCCAGAGCACTTGCCTACATGCAGGAGGCCCTGGAACCCCTGTCTTCCATCCCCAGCACCGCAAAAGGAGGAGAAAAAAAGCTGGAGTCTTCTCAGCCTCTACCTACCTCACTCCCTACTTTCCCACATCTCCCTACTTTTCTCCCCACCAAACGGAATATTTTCTAACAAGATCTCTATGTAGTTCAGGCTGCACTAAGTGATCCTCTTGTCTCAGCCTCCTGAATGGTGGAATTACAAGCATGTGCCATGCACCTGTAAGGGGTAGTTCTTTACGTGACCTAAATCAATCTATTTCTTTCTTTTTTATTTTTTATTAATTTTTTTGCGGTACTGAGGATCAAACTCCGCCCTTGTGCATCCAAGGTTGGCACAGTACCACTTGAGCTAAATCAGCCCTGTATTTTTATTTTTTTATTTTTTTGAGACAGGGTCTCGCTTTGTAGTTCGGGCTGGCTCTGAGCTCACTGTGTAGCCTAGGCAAGCTTCGAACTCAGCAATCCTCCTGTCTCTGCCTCCTGAGTGCTGGGATTACAGGCGTGAGCCACCACTCCTGGCCATATTTTTATTTTTTTTGAGACAGAGTTTCACTTTGTAGTCCAGGCTGGCCTTGATTTACTGTGTATCTCAGGCTGGCCTCAAACTCATGGTGATCCGCCTGCATCTCCCTCCCAAGTGCTGGGATTACAGCTGTGTGCCACCACAACGGCTCAATCTTTCTGTTTCAACAGAGTTAGGGGGTAGAGATTTCCCCTCGGAGGCTCCATGGGCCATTACCCATAGACCTGACTTCCTAACTACTAAGGCTCTTAAGGAAGATGGTAGGTGTAGGTCCAATCAAAGAACGTGGGATGGGAGCTCACACTCTCAGAAGGGGGATAGAAAGAGGGAGGCATGGGAAAGTAATTATACTGGTGTACTAGACATCTAAACCAGGAATACTGCTAGTTGTGCTTTGGATGCCTCTCCCAACAGACACCAAGATGTGTCTTGGATGGAAAGAATTGTTTCCTGATCACTCCTCATCCTTGCATCCACATAAGCAGCTTGGAAAGGTAGAAAGAGATCGGATGGATCTGAGGGAAGATGGGCTTCTGCCAGACACATTCCACAAGTGCAGAGGCTGCTTTTGGGAGTTCTTTGGTACCTCAGAGGTGACTGGAAGGACAGCGAGCTGGAAATGCCGTCCAGTCCCACCAGCCCCTTCGTGCTAGGCCTTCTGGATGCAGAGAAGCTGTTCCTGCCAGGGCCCTGCCACAGGACTGAAGACTAGGGTGGGCAGGAGGATGTGGCGGATGGTGTTGCCATGGCAGCACTTCCTCCCTATGTTGTCATCATTTGCTCTAATGGCACTAAGGAGGTAGAGCGGAAGGTGTGTGTGGGGGGGACAGGAACAGGAACACGGGGAGCAGAGGGGACCAAGGAGAGTCCTGGGGACCTCTCTGTACTTTGGCTATGCGGAGGACAATGTTTAAATGTTACAGTGTGCCTGGAGCCTGAGATTCTCTGCATGTCCCCCCTACTGTCGTGTGTGTGTGTGTGTGTGTGTGTGTCCTTCTACATCTGGAGAACAAGAGTCACTGATCTTTAGTGGGGCCTGGGAATGAACACATTATCCAGTCCCAGAACCTCCTGCCCCAGACTGCTTCCTGTTCTGAACTCCCTAGGCAGGGACCGTGTCTACCACAGGCCGGTCACAGCCCGTCTTCCCTATGGTCACCCACCTCTCTGTTGCCAAGATGGTCAGGGACCTGTATTTTGTTTTCCTGGGAGACGAATCAGAGTTAGGGGGAAAAATAATACTTGTGAAGTCTTTTTCTGCCCTCCCCAAATGTAATCCTCCTTAGAGTCCCCACTCTGACGTGGGGACTAGGAAGTATCTGGTTAAGAAATGACATGAGACAGCTAACCCATCTAGGCCCCTGCTGATCATTCTCTTACCTCGTATGCTGTCTAGCGAGGCCTGGATGCTGTCGCGGAGATCAGGGTCACTCACTCTTTCTGCCAGCTTCCTGAGGCGGTTTAGAGCCTGCTTGGCCACCTCATGTCGTCGGATTTCTGCTCTCACCGTGGCTACAGCTAACTGCCTCTGGGCGTGCATGTTGCCCAGACCTGTCTTGCCAGATTAACAGCAACTTCTGGCCTTGAAGCCCATGGCCCCACAGACCCCACACTCCAGAAGGGCCTTGTGCTGTGCCCCAGAACTCTATGCTCCAAAACTCTCCACCGCAGCCCGCCCTTCCCCCTTCCGTCTGTCAGCCTCACTTCCTGACTGGTGAGTTTCAAACCCACAGCCTGGGAGAGAACTACCTTGTGTACCTCACACCCCCTCTAGCGTTGGCCCATCCACCCTGTCTGCCAGGCCCTGCTATGATTCCCCAGCCAGGTGGAGGAAGAGACTTGTAAGGTCCTAGGGCCTCCTGTGAGAGGCGGCTAATTAAGATGGGTGTTGATTCTGGAAGAATGTGTCCAACCAGGTCTCACGAACAACCCAAACTCTTGGGAGATCTGCAGATCTACGTTGTTTGAAACACACAGCAATCCATGCACACTCGATCTGTTACCTCACAGTCCTCAATTGTCCTGTGCAGCTGTATTCACCACACTCTATAACCCTAACCCTACATACGCCACTGAGCCCGGCAAACTTATATCCTACACCGTGATCCTTTCCCAGTCAGTTATACACTGCAACCCCTCCTATTTAAAGGACCCAATTAGTTTGGGAGAATGAGTTATAGAGGGGCAAAGCAACCTATAACTAGATAAAACTACCATCCTGTGTGTTCATTGCTTTCATCACAATTACTACTTTATGATATGTTTCCATGTATATTACCCCCATGACAGGCCCAAGGGTAGGATTATTTATTCCCAATATGAAGAAAAATAAACTGAGAGGCCAAAAATTGGTGAAATAAAGACAAGGATCTAGGACTTCTGATACCGTTTTAAAATTTTTATTTTTCTCATTGTGTAGTTCTCTGCCTGGACTTGACTCACTTTGTAACCCGATTACATTTTTTTTTTTTTGAGACAGGGTCTCACTTTGTAGTTCAGGCTGGCCCTGAGCTCACTATGTAGCTCAGGCAAGCCTCAAACAACAATCCTCCTGTCTGCCTCCTGAGTGCTGGGATTACAGGTGTAAGCCAGCACGCCTGGCACTGTGGTATGTGGTACTGATTGCTGGTGGATGTGAGCCACCACGCTTGGTATTGTATGTTATTACAGGTTTGAACCAGGAACCTTGTGCTTGCTAAGCAGGTGCCGGAACCACTGAGCCAAATCTCCGGCCCCAATTTTAATAACTTTTTAAGTAAACACATATCAAGGGTCTTACCAGTCAGCTTCCCTTCTCTCTAATACCACTGTTTTGCCCTTAATTTAGGACCTGAGAACAAATTAGATAAGGGAGAAAATGAACACTGGGCATAGACGCAGGAGGGGTACTTGTAGCTTGACTTATTTTGTTTCAAGGCTTGAACCTCTGGCCCTGTCAAATTTCTCTTCTGCCTATCTTGATAGAAATGTATGAGAGACAGGAGATTAGAGATGGGAATATTTGTATATTGGGAGACAAGGAGATGAGGCTGAGATTACCCATTGGGATCTGTAAGAAGGTCTCGATGGTAGTATCTTACCACTGAGTTGTTTTTTTGTTTGTCTTGTTTTGTTTTTTGAGACAGGGTCTAGCTTTGTAGTTCAGGCTGGCAACACTGAGTATTTCTATGAGATGGGTACAGTTCTAAGCAACCTACGTATGCTAACTTATTCATTTTAAGTTGTTAGAGGTGTACTGCTAGAGGAAAGTGGACTACGTTTTCCATTGTACAGGCGAAATAGGCACAGAGAGTTTCAATATCTTCAGCTAGTGTAGGAGGCAAAGTTGGGACCCATGCAGCCTGATTTTATTTTATTATTTTCATGTAGCCTGATTTTAGCAGTAAGATTACACTGCTTAGGCAGTCGTGGAATCTAAATACAACTGAATCATTCTCTGTGGCTGGTGAAGGGTTTTTCTTTTTTGTCCCCAATAAGACTGCTTTTTTTTTTTTTCCCTAGCAGAGAGAGGGTTACACACCTTTACCCCACTCTCCTGAAAAGGGCAGACTGTCAAAGCACTTAAGCAATAGTAAACAGTTTAGTATTAACCAACCACCATGCCCACCTCCGGAGTGAAATTGTGGTGACTCCTCCTCCTTCTTGTATTTATAGCTCACACTGCCTCCTTGGACCAGTTTTTGGAAGCTAGGGGTCAGGCATATGCTCGGAAGATACTGAGCACCTGGCCTGTGTATGTGTGTACCTGTGGCTTTGTCACAAAGACTGACCCAGCCACTGTATTCCACACTGCAATGTCTGGCTCATGAGTCTGGAACAGAACATGTCCTGGGGAACGTGCAAACGTGAGGGTTTGGGTTGTTGCTATGCCCAACCCGGAGCCTCTGCGATCGGGCCAAAGATTTCAAAAATTGGTCTT